>JAURVB010001829.1:0-30641 GCA_033002965.1 Piper betle | reverse complement strand
ATAATGCATATACCCATAGGTGAGCCCCACTAGGCCACAAGTTGTCGGCCGTCCACATGGGCCTAGCTTAACCTAGTTATTTTAGAATATTTTGCATACCACATTTTTGAGGTTTTCTGCCCCTTGGCGCCACCACTGCTTTGGCTCACCACCGGTGTCTGAATCTTGCGGGCCCCCCCAGCCCTTAGGACTGTCACCCCCATTGTACTGCCCCAGTTTGATTCACTTAACGAAGCCCGAGATCAGAAGTATAACGATCGAGTCGAGTCATGTTGTACTGTTGGTCGGTAGGGCTTGGATTGACAAAATAGATCGAAACAACCTACTTAAGTCGCTGTCAATGGATAGACATTGTTAAATACGTGTCATCGAGCACATCAAGTATAGGTAATGCAAGAAAGAAATAAATACGCTGAGCCTCAAGTACTTATAGTGTTTGTTTGTCCCTTCCACATAAAGTTGATTCGGGATTTGCAAGACCTACATATATGAAAAACTAGTAACAATCCTGGTGCAATGGTCCGAAAAATAACGAATGCAATTTAATGGCAAAATCGGTATTGTACTACCCACAAAAACTTATAAAACTTCAAGATTGCCTCACACTGGGCAGGTAAGCAAACATACTTAAACAAGTGTCGGCCTCGCATATACTGACTAATGTTCATATTCATACATACACTCATTATACCCTCGCATCTTCCATATTTCGCTCTGCCACGGCACTTAAGTGGCAAAAGGAACAGTTAAGTTAGTGCCACAAATTTTGGAAATGAGCGGCAATACGCAAGGTACCCTCTGTGCACCTCTCTATACCACTCACTCTCTTATTTGTGAAATCTATAAAAATCGCGTACTAATATAATAACCTTAGGAAAGAGGCTTCTATCATATATTTCTCGAGCTTCAGTTCGAAAACCAACAAATGATCTCATCCTTATAGTTTGATTAAACACATGTATAAAACACAGCTAAATGACCCGACATTAGAGTTCGATAGAACACTCGTCGATGCCATCCTACGTCTAAAATACAATTAAACTTGACACAGAAGGAGTCAAGCAAAGAGGGAGAATCCTATGGACATGTAGTCCAAGCTCCAAGCATATTTGCACATCTACGGCAAGCTTGGACTTCGAAGCGTACATCGAAACCTACTACTAAGTAAAATACTAACATTTCTATATGATACATGTGGTATGTGCACATATCATCAATACATCCTAATAAAGAAAACAATGTTAACAAACCTAAAACTAAATATGTAGCGCAAAAGTCGAGACATAATAATAATAAATAAATGAACTCATAAATAATTAGATAAATAATAAATACATAAACATGAACAATACTTTAATCATAAAATAATAATATAATTATACTATAAAAATATACTGGTATACACAAGTAAATATCAACATATACTCGTGTTAGTAAACATATAAATAAATAATTCAATAAATAAATAAATACACAAATAAATAGTTAATACTCATTAATCAAGAATATTAATAATATCATAGTGAAACAATACAAATAAATAATAACATACATGCGGACATGAAAGTAGATAAATAAATAAATAAATAAATTCAATTTAGGAAACATAAATAAGACTAATATTACTAATTAAATATATCATTATTAATAATAAATAATCAAATAAACATGCATTATAATCAATAAGCAAACAAGTAACAAGACATAAATAATTAATAAACAAATAAATAAAATAATAAACAAAGAAAAATAATCATAACATCAAAACATGTTAAATCATGTGAATATGCATTTAAACTAATATAGATGTTCCCGAATTACAAAAAATGGTCGAAAAACGGCATAAAACAGGATGAACCGGACTGAACCGAGCTAAACCAGACCGAGTTTGGTTGAGCCAACTTGGACTGGGTTAAATAAACTACTAGGCTGGGTCTGCTGCGCTGGTTTGGAGTGATGGACACAGACACAGACAAGGACATAGACATGGTTGGCAGACTTGGGCACGGCCAAGCAGACGCAAACGTAGGCGCCGAACGCGATCATTGGCAAATTAGTAAACAGGCTCAACAATGGGTGGCAGTGCTTGTCGCGCAGAAAATGCCGACGGTGGCGCAATTGGGCTCGCGCTAGTCGAGATCAATAGAGGGGCATTAAGGCGGAGGTGCTGGTGGTCAAGATCGGCGGAGTCCGGCCATTGGCTGGCCAAATGCGATGGAAGGGGGAGGTATCGCCGCCGTGTATAGCGACATCACTGGTGGCAATCGCGACCATGGCAGAGGTCGGTGTCGGTCTCAAATGGAAGATCTCCGGTAAGGGAAGGCTGTCGGGGTGGTAGTATGGGCCAGAGGTGGCTTGTCGGCGTCGGAAAATGACTCGAACGGCGATGGCGGCGGCAGAGGAAACAGACTTCAAATACTTTGTCACCAGTGGTGACTGTGGCAGCATTGGCAGTCGACTGCAAAGCTGTCATGGTGGTGCAGGTCTGGTGGTCGCTGGTGAGGCAAAGACTCGCCGGGGGCGAGCAGAAGTGTTGGCGGCACTATGGAGTAATTTTGAAAATCATTGGAAATCTACGTGGAAATAAATAGGTGAACATAAGGCTGAGTGTACGGGTCAAATCTTGCCATGTGGCACAATCTAAACGTTCGACAACTCGTGGCCTAGTGGGGCCCACCTATGGGTATATACAATATACATATGGACAGAAAACTTGGACCCAAACCGTTCAAAGTTGAAACTGACTCGAGTCCTAAAAGTGACTCTATAGGCGGGAATCGAAGTTAGAAGGCTAAATAGGCCTCGAACCTTGAACTCAATCAAGTTGGGTCCACAGGGGCACAATCAAGTTGTAAAATCCCATTTTGGGTTAGGGTTTTACCCGATTTGAGTTTTGCCCTGTTAGGGTTAGTGTCAAGTCAGTTCAAACGAGTTCGAGCCAGACCAATATTCAAAACAAGAGTAAGGGCCCAGGTGGCCGTATGAGCATGTTATAGTGGATGAGTATGTCTGACATTCATATGATAGTTTCAATTATGATAAAGCAGAACATTAGTTATCAGTGTATGCACAAGGTATATATATGATTTTTAAGAGTTAGCGAGGATTTTAGGCATAGATCTAGGCCGTTGAAGCATTAGTATCTGTTTGGGATTTTTGAGTATTTCATTTACATGCAGCACAAAATTTCGAATCATTGTATTGTGCCCTTGCAGGCCCAGCTTGATTGAGTTTAGGGTTCAAGGCACATTTAACCTTCTTGCCTCGATTCCCACCTATAGGGTTACTTTTAGGACTCCAGTCAGTTTTGACTTTAGACGGTCTCGATCCGAGCTTTCCATCCATATGTATATTGGATATACCCATAGGTATGCCCCACTAGGCCATGAGTTATCGAACATCTTGATCGTGTCACATGGCAAGATCTGAGCCGTACACTCAACCCAAGCTCCACCCATTTATTTCCAGTGAAGTCCCTCGATCTTGGATGTTTTCACTTTAGCGCCACCACCACTTCGGCTCACCGCCGGCGAGTCTTCGCCTCGCCCCCAGCAACTGGACCAACACTCCCATGACCACCTCACAAACGACTTTTGATTCGTACCCTTCACGACCATTGGAGCCACCGCAATTGTAGCTAGCGATAGAGTTCTTGAATCTGATTTCCTTTGCTGCCACAATTGTTCGAGTCATTTTCTGGTGCCGCCGAGCCACCTCTGGCCAGTTCGACTACCCTCATAGCTTTCCCTCTCCGAGATCTTCCATTTGAGAGCAATACCAACCTCTACCGTCGGTGATGTCGCCACACACAGCGGCAATACCGCCCCTTTCCGGTTGATTTCTGGATAGCCACTGGCCGGACTCTGCCAATCGCCACCATATCATGGTCCTCATTGTATGGGCCATCGATCCAGATCGGCAGCGACCCCAGCTGCGCTGTCATATGCATTTTTCGACGACAGGCAACGCTGCCCCCATTTAGCCTGTTTACTTGCATCGCGTCTGCGTCCGTCTACTTGTTCTTGTTCACCAGCCCGTCTGCCCATGTCTGAGCCAACCCAACCCATTTTCTAGTTAACCCAGACTGGGTTGGTTCACTCCATAAGGTTCGGTCTGGTTGAACTTGGTTCGATCCGATTCAGCTCATTTTTGAATTGCTTTAGTCTGTTTTTGCACTGTTTTTTTATAATTCGAAAACCTCTATGTTAGTTGTGATTCATATTCACATGATTTACCATAATTATATGTTAAGATTATTTTTATTTATATGTTTCCATATATGATGAATGTTTAAATGATTATTTGTTATTATTAATATTATATTTACTTATGAATATTAGTCTTATTAAGTTAGCTAAATTGTATATATATGTATGTATGTATATATATATATATATATATATATATATATATATATATATATATATTCATTATTATTTATTTATTTTTATTTACATGTTTATCATATATGATGAATGTTTACATGATTATTTGTTATTTTTAATATTATATTTACTTATAAATATTAGTCTTATTAAGTTTACTAAATTGTGTGTGTGTGTGTCTATATATATATATATATATATATATTTGTTCATTATGTGTATGTTAATTTTTATTTGTATTTAATTATGTATTCTTGTATTGTATGACTATGATATTATTAATATTCATAATTTATATTATATTATTAATATTGTACTAACTTAACTGTTCCTTTTGCAACTTGAGTGAATTATTTTTCATATTATTTTTGTACGTATTGCGATCCTACATTGGCTTTGATGGGAAGATAGATAAATTCTACACATACTTGAGCTCAGTATAATTTTTTTATTTATATTTATATTTAATGTGTTTTGACACATATTTAGCAATAAATTTCATTCTCATGATGCCAAGCGAGTTGATTCGATCTATTTTATCGATTGAGTCTTATCGATTAATAACTTTACATATGACTTTGACTCAATCATAATATTTCTGATTCGGTTTTTAGGTGAACCAAAATCGGGTAGTTACAACACATCATCCATGATAGAGTTGTTATTGAACTTATTTTTTCAAGTTCAACTTTCAGTACAAGTTTAATAAAGTTGGTCGTGTTAATAATTAGTCGATTATGGTAGAATATTAAAATATAATAGTATAATAGATGTCAAGTGTTCGACCTTAATAGCATGCAATAAAATAATTAAAGTTTGAACCTTTGTCAAATAAGTAATTTAAAATAATTTTATTAGTAGTATCCTTGAATTATAATAATACAAATTATTTTAAATAATTTAAAAGAATGAGTTAATTAATTGGCACACAAATATTCAAAATTAGTAAAAAGGTTCATAAATTATTATAGGTGTACCTAAGTTTTTATTAACAGAATAGGCAACCATTACTTGCTAATTTGGTGTTAAAAAGTAATATTGATTAAAATTTTAAATGTTAACTTTAATCATTAAGACAAAAATCTTAATAAGATTTCCTTAGGTTAAGTAATTTACGTGTTGAACAAAAAATATATTAATAATAGTAATAAAAACATGCTACTAAGCGAGTAATTATTTATAGTTGGATAAATGAAAATTCTATGTGGAATAGTTAATTTATGTTCTAAGGTTGGGTTTAAATAATTACGTTACTCGAATAATTAATTCTCTCAATTCACTTGTTGTAAATGTTGTAAATTTAAAACTCTAATATTTGAAGTGTTGCATGGGTTGTTGTGTCAAGTTTTGGTCATGGCATTGCATGTGTTCTTTAGGTATAAAATTATACTTATCTATAATTTTACCCTATTAGATTAGGATTGTGAGTGGCAGTTGCGAGTTCACCTGCAAGCTATCCAGGTCTATATAATTACTTAAAATGTTATATATTCATTTTTGTAGCCCCCATCGGCTCTGAGCCCAAATTCGGTTACCGTGTATGCAGGTGCAACCGGGGTCAAAAATTGACTAAGTTCAACACATGGGCACACCTTTAAAATTATTAGAAAGATAAAATACCTACCCACATGCCAAAAGGGGTGATTGGGCGCAATGGCGAAAGACGGCTTATTATGCACTTGTAATATCGAAAGGGTGAGTCAATGAGAAATTTCGGTAACTATAGGCTATGTGCCACGTAGCGTGTGTGCACATACATGAAATTGTAGTTGGGTGGGGAGGCCATCCCTCCTGACATAATTAGAGATCGACATAGGCTCATAATCACTAAAAGACTTGATGAATAATGATGTCGAATATATTGATTTGTTTCTTGTAATTATATAACTTTGTAATTTTATCACTAATGGGGATTTGTGACCGCAGGTGAGAATAGCTTCAGATTGATGGTGAATGGCGTAATTGGTGGTTCCCTTATCGACCGTAGTTGGAAAATTGATAAATAAGATTGGACGTCCTATTTATATTATTTTTAGATATAATTGTGACTATAGGAAATGGTTTAGAGGCTGTAGGACTTTGTTTTTGCATAGTTGGTTTATTTTGTGACATTGTTTACATCCAATCATCTTATATATCATGATTTATTTTTATAGTTAATAATTTCTTAAAGATGTTTCAATTTCATGTTTAATTATTCCAAATTATTTTCATTCAATTATACCTCATGTATAATTGTTTACCCACTTTGCCATGTTGTGATGCATGTACATGTATTTTTGTTTTATGCCCTTGCATATTTTTGGGTGACCCTCGACTGATTAAGACGGGTCGTTACAAGGGTGACTTGAGATAGAGTTGTCATAAGGGGTCATTCTCACTGAACTCGTGAGTTATCTTTCAACCAAAAACAAAAGAAGACAAGAAAGGGAATTCTTTACATGTTTCCCCAAGTCAATCCACGATTAGTCGATGCTTTCAAAACATATTTAATGAGCTTTTACAATTCACACTAAAACTGGATTTTTTGGTTGCTTTAACTAATTGACTCCAAATGTTGCATGTCTTTTAAGACTTGAAACTAGTCTTTATGATTATCCACCGAGGAAATAGACCTCACAAACGCGTTCGGAACGTCACAAAACACTAGGGCACCAAATTTCACTCAAATTGGAGCACGCGAAGGCAGTTAAATTGCTCCCTGAATGAAGATGTGCTTAACCGGACCAGATTGTGTTGGTTCGGGTTGCTAAAAGGACTGGACAGGCTGGGTTGAGCCAGTGGCACTGGTGCAGGTGGGTCAGTGCTGTTGGATCGCAGCCGAGCCATGGACACGGTCAGCTGTAGTGGGCAAAAGGGCGGTGGGCTTGGTCCTTGGCTCGAACAACTGCGGGGTAGCCTAGACCTAATTAGCGATCAGAGGTTGAAACCGATTATGCTGTAGGCAGTCAGTGTGGACGCGATCAACTGGCAGGCACAGACAAATGGAAATGGCCCGATGGGTCTGTACGCATGTCCAGTGCAATGCCTACAGCATGCAACAGTGACGACGGAAACTGGCGATTGATTCGCCAGAAAGTCCCCCTGTGATGGGGATATCACTGAGACTTGCGCGGTTTTTTCAAGAAAATGGCGACACAGGTAGCAGCAGAACCTGGTCTAAACTTGTCACCAACGGAGATATGAACAAGTTGTACATGGCGATGTGGCCAGTGGTTTCCTAGGCTGGTTGGATGGCAGCTCTAAAGTCGACGGGGTGTAGTGGCTATCTCCTTCGAGAGGGAGCTTCTCGGCCGGACTCTGACGATGGTGGGCTTTGACGATGGTGGGAAGTGTGACAACCTGCCCAATTTGTCAACCGGACTACCCCAATAATACACACAGGGAATAACACAAATAATAATTAAAAAATGTAAAATAAAATAACCAAAATTTACTACTACATAAAAGTCATTTATTTACTATCTGAAATATATCAGAATTAAATATAATATGCAACAACAACTAATATATATACTCACATCGAACGAACTTTAGTCCATTACTAATAATATATATAATCTAGAAATAATCAAACAAGTTTAACTACATAATTACTAATAATTATGCCATTTAGAGTCTTCTGTGTATAAAGTCTTTTGCTATAATCTCCGCCCAAGTCTCAAGTCATGCTTTAGAGGCAATTCCTTATTAGTAATAAAACCACTAAGTATGCATAACAATAATGAATAAGACAATTAACCACACAGTCTACGCCTAACCTCGTCCAATGGATTTGACTGATCTATCGAAAATATTTTCATTTATGACTACAAACCCTACCAATGCCTTAAAGGGATGACAATACACCTAATCCGCACCCAGAATCTTGTGTCTAAGTGCATACTAAGGAAAGCAAAGTCCTGACATATGTCCAACATACCAATGCCAAAAAACTACTTCTCTCCCCACCAATAAATGTTTGTACAGTGTGTTAATAAAATATCATACAAGCTATACGTACCGTAAGCCATCTCCTCGAATTAGTTTACTCGAAAGCTAGAAAGTGTGCCCTATAACCCAAAAATATACATTAGGGAATATATATTTATAACCCTCATGATAAGCAATGCATGAGATGATTCACGCTTAAATACAGGTCAAACACATTCATAACACATCAATGAATAATCCACGATACTTAATTATGTCTAATACAAGATGTTGGGTCAGTTCCGTGACTCTGGCTCTAAGCATTGCAGCTCTATGGTCGAACAACAATTACACACACACACACACATAGACGAGTACCACGACTCTGAGCCTCTTGGCTTTCCGCACCATGGCACTAGTTTGACGAAAATTCTCACAATTATTCAATGTCAAGACCCTAGATCTCCTAACTCTACATGTTGTGGCGTTGGTAACCAATATTTTCACTCAATGACACCAATCTTGCGGCGCTGCCCCTCTTGGGTTTCGGTTCGGAGGGCCTGGTTTGTCTACCCACCAACAAAATGTGCTCGGCCGCGACGTTGGGATGCAGTGTCACGGCGCTACTGTTTAAATTTTTTATATAATTAACATGTAGTCAAGTTCTAATTCTCTTTACAAGTTAATTACACCATTTAACATATACCCATGCTAATTTTTCATAGAATTAATTATTATACTCAACTTCACTATTAAAATATAATTTAACAAGTTATACTTATATAACCTGCTATACGATTTAACTATCATGTTAATTTATTTACGAACATGGAAACCTCCGTAAAATCATTGTACAACTAGTAATCATCTATATTCCATTATGATTTACAAGAAAATAGAAGTATTAAAAAAATCTAAATTTTCACAAGGATGACTTGCAGAGCTTGTTCTTTTCATGCAAGTATATGTCCAACGAGTTTAATATCTAAAAACACAATGAACCACAACATACCATCATCAAAACACACAATTTATAGTATTCTCAACACCACAAATTGTTTATAAACTCATGTATAATCAATTAAAACATGATATATACATGCCCTACACCCAAATCAACTAAATTATGATGTTTAATGATTAAGAAGACGAAGAAAACGATGGAATTACGGAACCTTAGCCATCCCTTCTCCTTCGTCTCCACAATTTTCAAAATTTTCAACCAAAAATCATTCAAAAAGTCATGTATAATCAATTAAAACATGATATATGCATGCCCTACATGTAAATCAACCAAAATATGATGTTTTATGATGAAGACAGAAAATGATGGAATTACAAAGCCTTAGCTATCCCTTCTACTTCTCCTCCCCTAGAAGTTGACACCAGAAAATATATAGAGAGAGGTAGGTTAATCCCTCTCTAGAACTTATATAATAGGGTTTCCCAATTAGTAGGGTATTTTGGTAATTTTCACCAAAAAATACAAAGATACATAATTAAGCATCTTAATCCCTAATTACTAATAATTAATAATTTCAAATAAGTTCGACTTAATTATCCTAATCGGTATAAGCCTTCTTAGTTAAATTTTATCCAAATTATTTAAATGATCAAATATAAATTGTCTCGGCTTAGGATCTCACATTCACCTCAAAAGTAGCACCCCGATTTTGGTTCACCTAAGAACCCGATTGAAATGTTATGATTCAGTCGAGTCATGTTTAATATTGTTAGTCAATAAGACTCGATTGATAAAATATATTAAAATAACCCTCTTGGTGTCATGAGAATGGAGGGCATTGTCAAATAAGCATCAAAACACATCAAATATAAATAAATGCAAGAAAGTAAATATTGTGTTGAGCTCAAATGTGTGTAGCATTTATATATCCTCCCACCAAAGTCGACTCAACATTTGCATGATCTACATATATTATATGAAGACCGTCAATAACGAATGTTACTGGTCCAAAAATAACTAATACAATCTAGCAAATAGGTATTCCACTACCCACGAAAATTTATGAAACTTCAAGATAGCCTCACACTGGGCGGTAAGCAAATATACTTAAGCAATTGTTGGCTCACATGCATGGCTCATAATCATATTCATACATACATACAACGCAGACGCCCTCACACCTTCCATATCACCTGCCACGGTACTCAAGTAGCAAAAGGAACAGTTAAGTTAAAGCTACATATTCAAAAAATGCACTACACTATGGAGTACCATCATACACTGCACTACCTCATGGTTTGAAGGAGTACTAGTGTGATTCATACATATCTCTATACCGCTCACTCTCTTATTCATGAAATCTATAAAAATGCGCGTACTTATATAATAAGCTTAGGAAAAAGGCTTATTCATAAATTTCTAGAGCATAAGTTCGAAAACCAACAAGGGATCTCATCCTTGTAGTTTTATTAAACATGCGTAAAAAATGTAACTAAATGGCTCAACATCGGAGAGATGCAATAAAATGCCACTGATGTCGTCCTATGTATAAAACATGATTAAACTCGACATGCAAGTAGTCAAGTAGAGAGGGAGAGTCCTACTGACTTGTGGTCCAAGCTCCAAGTGTATCTACACATATACGGCGAGCTCGGACTCCGAAACCAAAAATAGTCGAGAAATAGCGAAAAATGGGCTGAATCGTACAGAACCAACCTGGGCTAGAAAATGGGTTGGGTTGGCTGGGTGGACCGGAACAAGACGGCGGACTCATACATGGGCTGGCGGCTAGCGGACTCAGCTAGCCAGGCTGACGCGGACACGAATGTGAACATGGGCACGGGTAAGCGGGCCAGAGCAAAGGCAACAGTGCCTGTCACTGGAATACAGCCATGGCGGCATGACGAAGGCTGTCGTTGGTCACGATCAAAGGAGGGGAGGACGGGCAACGTGATGGTGGTGACGGTCAGAGGAGTCAAGCCACTAGCTGGGCCAAAATAGCCGGAAAGGGGCAGCATCGCCGCCATGTGTGGCGACCTCACTGGCAGCGATCATGGCCACGGCGGTGGACGGTGTTGGTACCAAACTATAGATTTCGGCAAGATGAAGTTGTGGAGGTGGTTGGACTCGCCGGAGGTTGCTCGCCAGCATTGGAAAAAGACCCAAACGATGCTGGCGGCAATGATGAACAGTGATTAAAAACTTGGTTGCCAACGGCAACTACGGCGGCGCTGGTGGTCGTGAGTGGTATGAATAGAAAGCGGGCCGCGAGCCGGTCACGGCCGTACTAAATGGGTGGCTGAAGGAGGGCCGGGGTCTCACCGGCGGCAAGTCAAATTTTGGCAGTGTTAGGTGTGCAACTCTGAAAATGGGGGGGGAAGAAAACCTTTGAAAATCTATATATGAATCTAGGTATTAGTGGACACCTCAGATTTTGCCACGTAGCACATTCTGAGCATCCGACAACTCAATGGCATAGTGGGGTCCACCTATAGGTATATACAATATACATATAGACGGAAAGTTCAGATTGATTTCATCTAAAGTCAAAGCTGACTTGAGTTATAAAAGTGACTCTATAGGCGGGAATCGAGGTAAGAAGACTAAATGAGCCTTGAACCACGAACTCAATCAAGCTGGGTCCACAGGGGCACAATATAGTGATTTGAAATTCCTATTCTACATGGAAATGAAATACCCAAAACATCGAAAAGGATATTAAACGATGCATCGGCCTAGATCTAGGCTTAAAATCCTGACTAACTCATAAAAATCATATGTATACCTCACGTATACACTAGTAACTCATGTTCTACTGTATCATAACTGAAACTATTATATGCATGTCGGGTATACTCAACCTCAATAACATTCTCATATGGCCATATGGGCCTCATACACATATTCCTAAATTTGTTTTGGCTTGAGCTCGCTCGAATCAATTCGAGACTGTCTGAATTGGATAAAACTAAAATCGGGTAAAACCCTAACCCAAAAATGGGGCTTTACAATCTCTCCTCCTTATAAAAATTTTGTCCTACAGAATTTCTCACATCAACTGTGATCAGAGGAATTAACTGCAGATGTCCTCTTAGTGGCAAACTAGGTAGCTCTCCCTCGAAAGCTAGCTGCACATAGCCTAAACAGACCAGCATGAAGCTGGAATACTGAACACAGATGAAGGTCACTAGCTCCTTACTAATATGGGTGGACATACTACACGTGCTCCAATCATCTCACAAAACATGCCATATATGCTAGAATCATCTATCTACACTAACAATACAAGCTTGAATCGTCTCGTTGGACTGACCATCCATGCTCGAATCGTCTCGCTGAACTGACCATGGATGTTTGAATCATCTTGCCAGACTGACCAAGCATGCTCGAGCCATCTTGCTGGACTAACTCCTAGGGTCATTGTTATGGAGACTGAAATGCAATGACCTTGGCAGGAAAAACCTAAGCTCACCCCTAAGGGCCTATTGGGTAGTCGAGTAGGTACTCTAAAGTATTGTAGGGTACTAGTCTAAACTACATCAAAAAAAATACTATATCGGTGCGATGTATGCGGCCTATCATCTATTCATGTCTCCCTGATCCTCATCAATGTGACAGGTCAACTTCGTGTACCCTCAGGGCAATCTAATCTAGGTTCTACAATAATCCTAGAGTGTCCTGTGAGTCCTGCTAGTATATGGTCGACTCTAGTACTAAATAATGGCATATGCAAATGAGATATATGGCTCACTATAGTTAGTCTATGTCAAAGACTCATGTGTCCCTAAAAGAGGAACAAGGCTACTCATCAGGTCCTAGCTAACTCAGTCCTTAATCATTTTTCTCACTCCATTTCATAATGGAACAAGGACAATAGCTATGACTCTACTGCATGCTATGACTCTCATAACTATCTATATGACTACTAACTGCTGCTGAAGAGGGCTCTCTATGATGGAATGATGGTGAGAACACCTGTATATCTATAGTGTGTCTTAAGGAGTATGAAAACATACTCTGCATAGAACTGTAGAGTCTACATTTGATCTATGTAGGTGCGCTAGTCAATGTCTGCTCATCTCAACCATCTGAAAAAATAGATAGTATGACTGATATATCTAGAAAGGTGAGTGTGAACATACTCTGGTAAAGGCTCGATTTTATCTAATATCTCTGGTCACATGACAAGTGAATGAATCTCTCATGAAAAATTGGCCACACTGCTCTACGACTCTAACTATGAGGTATCTCATCCTCACATAGTCTGACATCTTGTCTCTATATGTGGTGATATAAGGATATCTGTCTGAGTCACAGTGGGTTAATGAAACTCTGTATAAGATACTGGGGACTCAAAAATATGGGTAAGTCCATGGACATGCCTCCAAGATCATTATAATTGGACTCTGCCATAGGTGGCCAGCCTATGGAATAGTCAATCAATGGTGTGCCTAAGAGATAGCTCCTAAGTGGCTACAGTTCAATCAACAAACAGTAGGCATGTGTTTCTTGATATCGTACTAGTCATACACTTCCAAACGGATGGGGTTCAAACGACCCAAAGAACCACTATCTCCCCTCGAGTTTACGGGAACTCATTGTCAGGTTTGTCACATGTCTCATCTGCTCTTCAGTGGTGTGTGTCCTACCATCCCGTACTGATTTGTGGCACTAATCTGGACTCACATGACTACTACCGTTATGGTAAACTCCCAAGCAAACCTATCAATTAAGATGAGCATACACTGATGTCCCTTAATCTGGTCAACATGATCCGGTCTAACTGAAGTTCTTGTCTGCACGCTCCCAAGATTGGGTGAAGTTGTCTCCTTAAGACAAGTCTGTCAACGGTTACCTACACTATAAGTCCTAAATAGTACTACGAAGGTACCTCCAATACTCGGGGCAAAGGCTCAATCTTATGTGTCAAGGTAAGGACCTAATCATGCTAGTGAAGCACAAGGAAAACAATATCTCCCTAGTGGACGCTCCTTCACTAAACCCATCATCTATGCAAAAATTCTAGTACGAGATAAACATCTCTCTCTGCTAGGCCAAAATCCATATGAGTTAAACTGCGTATTTGATCATCTCCATGATCTGTATACCCTAGCAATAACTCATACATCTGTTGTCATGCTGACTAAAAATTAGCCATTTCATTCGTAGGGCACACTGTCCTATTCTTGGAGTAGGTCTGTATACATCCCTACAAGAGTCACTCACACTATTTAATGATCCTCATAAGACTATCACTAAGACTATCTTGCAATACACATCTGACCCAAGAATGTCAGGTCAAGGCGATGATATGCAAGATGCCTGGTGAAGCCAATCATATGCCATCACATCCAAATAATTCTAGTGCACCTAACTTTTCTTTGCTCGAATGATGTTAACATAGCTATATCTTGTCCTCAATCTCTGATCCAACTCTACTCCAAAATTATGATATGTGGTCTCTATGCAACATCCTCAAGTAGTTGTCCTCCTGTAGGGTGAGTTAACTACTTGGCCCTTACTTCCACAATAACTATTCCACTCGGCTGGCGGTAGTGCAATATGAGGACGGTGGTAATGTATCACAGATGGTAGTAGTGCCCATTCAGTCGGTGGTAGTGCATCACAAATGATGGTTGTACTACTTGGATGGTGGTTGTGCAACTCGGACAGCGGTTGTACTACTCGGACGGTGGTTGTGCCACTCGAATGGTGGTTGTGCAACTCGGATGGCGGTTGTGCTATCTAGGTGTTGAAGTCTGATCCTGATCATGTACATCGTGAACCCATTATTATCTCTTGCATGTCTTCTTGCTACCACTCAACTAAGGCTATCCAACCATGTGTGCCTGATTTGGAGGGTGTCTGGCTCATAGTGGTGACACGTACAATGGTGATCCAATGCTGAGCCTACACATATCTCCTGAAATCTGGGGTGATGTTCCTATAAACAATGACTGTTTCTTAATAGCTATCACTCATCTGGCCCTAGCAGATTTAGTGACATCAGGTCAACCATCTAAATATGATGTCCAAGGTGATCTCGCTCATTCACAATCTATTCATGCCTCTATCTGTTAAAGAGTGACCAATAATATTGTTAAAACAGACATACACTAGTGGAAGAGGGGGAGGCGGTGAAGTGTCCATGGTACTATAGATCCACCTCACTACTCATCTTCTTCTACTGTTATCTCCTCGAAGTGGTCCATCTTAAGTCATCTATCCAAACTTTCATCTGTTCTCCAAGTACCTCAGTGGCTCCACTATCATAACCACATCCTTCATCCACAATGATTTGTCTAAAGATCCAAGTTCTCCAAAGTAGGCCTCAAACTATGCTTAATGGATCTGCTTAAGCCACTCGAAGGTCTCTGCAAATGTGTCACGTAAGTACGTAGCATCTCCATACTCCAAGCTCCCTACTTGTGTTATCTCTTATAACTCTGTCTCACAATTTAAACTATGTTCCAAGGAAGGACCAATTTGGTGACATGCAAAAGATGGCAAATGCTCCGGTGTGGTCACCAAATTCTAGGTACTCCCAATCACCATCCAACTCAACCTCTGTTAACTTAATCATGAGGACACTATTAGTTGTCCAAATCTCTAGCACATAAAAATGACAAGGCGTGTCTCTAAGTTTATCATGACATCCTGTGAGATCCATGCTTGCATCTACTTAAATCATAATCTCATATCCATCTCATAGCTCCTTCGTTAATATTGAAATATGCATCGCTCAGGTTTGACTAAGCAAAAATCTGAAACAATGAGAAAATACAAAAGAAATACCTGTCGACTTGGCTAAGGACAGCTTCACACACTTGGCTCTAATACAAAAGTTTTCCATTTCAATAGACCAAGACATGGCTTTGATACCAATTTGTAACACCCCGATTTTGGTTCACCTATGAACTAGATCAGAAATGTCACAATTGAGTCAAGTCATGTTTAATATTATTAGTCAATAAGACTCAATCGATAAAATAGATTAAAATATACCCTCTTGGTGTCATGAAAATGGAAGACATTGTCAAATAAGCATCAAAACACATCAAATATAAATAAATGCAAGAAAGCAAGTATTGTGTTAAGCTCAAGTGTGCGTAGCATTTATTTGTCCTCCCACCAAAGTCAACTTAGGATTTGCATGACCTCCATATATTATTGAAAACCGTCAGTAACGAATGTTACTAGTTCAAAAATAACTAATACAATTTGGCAAATGGGTATTCCATTACCCACAAAAACTTATGAAACTTCAAGATAGCCTCACACTAGGTGGTAAGCAAACATACTTAAGCAATTGCCAGCTCGCATGCACAGCTCATAATCATATTCATACATACATACAACGCTTATGCCCTCACACCTTCCATATCACCCGCCATGGTACTCGAGTGGCAAAAGGAACAATTAAGTTAAAGCCACATAACCCGGAAATACGCTACATTACACAGTACCACCATACACTACACTACCTCATGGTTTGAAGGAGTACTAGTGTGATTCATATATATCTCCATACCACTCACTCTCTTATTTGTGAAATCCATAAAAATGCGTGTACTTATATAATAAGCTTAGGAAAGAAGCTTATATCATACATTTCTGAAGCATTAGTTCAAAAACCAACAAAGGATCTCATCCCTTTATTTTTATTAAACATGCATAGAAAACACAGCTAAATGGCCCGACATCAGAGGGATGCAATAAAATGCCACTGATGTCGTCCTACGTATGAATACATGATTAAACTCAACACGCAAGGAGTTAAGCAGAGAGGGAGAGTCCTGCGGACGTGTGGTCCAAGCTCCAAGCGTATCTGCACATCTACAGCGAGCTCGGACTCCAAAATCGAAATGGTTGAGAAACAGCCGAAAATAGGCTGAACCGGACAGAACGAAGTAGAACTAGACCAAGCCAAAAGAGATGAACCAACCCAGGGCTAGAAAATGTGCTGGGTTAGCTGGGCGGACCTGAACAAGACAGCGGATTCAGACATCGGCTGGCGGCTAGCGGACTCGGCTAGCCAGGTGGATGTGGACGCGACACGGGCATGGGTAAGCGGGCCAGAGTAGGGGCAGCAGTGCCCGTCACTAGAATACAGCCACGGCGGCGGGGCAAAGGCTGCCGTTGGCCACGATCGAAAGAGGGTAGGACGGGGAACATGATGGTGGTGACGTTCGGAGGAGTCTGGCCACTGGCTGGCCAGAAATCGGCCGGAAAGGGGCAGCATCACTGCCGTGTGTGGCGACATGGCGGTGGACAGTGTTGGTACCAAACTATAGATTTTGGCAAGATGAAGTTGTGGGGGTGGTCGGACTGGCCAGAGGTAGCTCGCCGGTGCCAGAAAAAGACCCAAATGGTGGTGGCAGCGATGATGAATAGTGATCAAAAACTTGGTCGCCAATGGCAACTGTGGCAACGCCAGTGGTCGTGAGTAGTATGAATGGAAAGCCAGCCGCAAGACGGTCACGGCCATATCGAATGGGTGGCTGAAGGTGGGCTGGGGTCTCACTAGCGGCGAGTTGAAGTGCTAGCGGCGTTAAGTGTAACTCTAAAAAGGGGGGGGAGAAAACCTTTGAAAATCTATATATGAAGTTAGGTTTTTGTGGACGCCTCAGATTTTGCCACATGGCACGACCTGACTGTCTGACAACTCAATGGCCTAGTGAGGTCCATCTATAGGTATATGTAATATACATACGGACGGAAAGCTAGGATCAAGTTTGTCTAAAGTCAAAACTGACTCGAGTTATAAATGTGACTCTATAGGCAGGAATCGAGGTAAGAAGACTAAATAAGCTTTGAACCCTAAACTCAATCAAGCTGGGTCCATTGGGACACAATATAGTGATCTGAAATTCCTATGATGCATGCAAATGAAATACCAGAACATCCCAAAAGGATACTTAATGCTACATTGGCCTAGATCTAGGCCTAAAATCCTGACTAACTCCTAAAAATCATATGTATACCTCGTGTATACACTGATAACTCATGTTCTATTGTATAATAACTGAAATTATCATATGCATGTCGGGTATACTCAACCTCAATAACATGCTCATATGGCCATATGGGCCTCATACTCATATTCATGAATTTGTTTTGGCTTGAACTCACTCAAATCAATTCGAGACTGCCCGAATTGGACAAAACTAAAATCAGGTAAAACCCTAACCCAAAAAATGGGGTTTTACATCAACTATAGGAATTTTTGTCCCAAAAATTATTTAAAATAAAATAATTAAGAAAATTGATTTTACCTTATTCCTCACCTTGAAACAAATGGGGATACTCTTTGTCCTCCTCTTTTTCCCATGTAGCTTCTTCATGCCCTTGATTTTTTCATAGCACTTTGAATAAAGGTATTGTTTCTTCTTTAATACTTTTTCTTGCTTGTCTAAAATTTTTATTGGCTCCTCCTCATAGGTGACATCCAGTTGAATGCTCAGCTCCCTATAATCTAGAATGATATGACTCTCATCCTCAATATATTTCTTGAGCATGGATATGTGAAATATATTGTGCACCTTATCCAGACTAGGCGGTAATGCCAATTTATATGCCAAACCTCCTACTCTTACAACTATATCAAAGGGTGTACCTAGGTTTAAGTTTCCCAGAAAAACCAAATCTTATAGTAACTTTTCTTGGTGGATCTTTTAGGTAGACACTATCCCCAACTTTAAATTTTGCCTCTCTCCTCACATATGCATAGTATTTCAGTTTATCTTGAGTTGCCTTGATCTTTTGTTTGATGAAATTCACCTTTTCTGCTCCCTTACAATAATTGTGGACCAACAATCACTACATCTAGAGACTCCAACTAGCATGTAGGTGATCTACAAGGTTGTCCATACGAGGCTTCAAATAGGGTCATTCCTATACTAGCTTGATAGGAATTATTGCACGTAAACTCCACTAGAGATAAATATTGTTCCCAATCACCTCCCCAATCTAGAGTGCAAGACCTAAGTAAATCTTCCAAGGTTTATATAGTCCTTTCACTTTGACCACCATCTGGGGATGATAACTGGTATTCAACTTGATTTGAGTAACCAAAGCTTTCTAAAAAGCCCTACATGAATGAGAAGAAAATAAAGGATCTCTATCAGACACAATTTCTTTACGAAACCCATGATATTGAACTATATTATCAATGTAGAATTTAGCCAAGTACTCAGTTGTTCGGTTTGATTTGACTGCAATAAAATGTGCTGATTTAGCTAGCCTATCTACCACTACCCAAATAGAATCATTCTTCCTCAACGATTTAAGAAGCCCTACTACAAAATCACATGTCTCCTCCAATATGGTTTTTCTTAAATCTTCATCATCAGAAACACACAACTACCCTCTAGATCAAACAATCCTTATTTCATCTACTTTTATATTTGTTGATTTTTCCATAAAAGCATTCAGTTGTTTGTCATCAACTTGTGTCATCTTCAACCTTTCGATCAAGTCATTGGAAATGACAAGATTAGCTAAAAACCCAATAGGTTGTCAAATTGGATTAGTGGCTACTAAATCTCTAGTCATGGTCCACAATCTAGCTATTTCTGGCTTAATGCATTTGTCCTACATTAGTCTTTTCTCGATGATAGAGAAGCTAAAAATCAAAGTCTTTTAGATACTCCATCCATCTACTTTGCCTCAAATTTAAATAACTTTGAGTGAATATAAACTTCAAGCTCTTGTGATCAGTGTAGACTTCAAATTTAGATCTATACACATAATGTCTCCACAATTTGAGTGCAAATACAACTGTTGCTAGTTTGAAGTCATGTATAGCATAATTTTGTTCATGTATCTTCAGTTGTCTAGAAGCATTGGCCACAACTTTTTCATGCTACATTAATACACAACCCAATCCCAACTTGGATGCATCATTGTAAATGACAAAATTGCCATCATTCCCATTAGGTATAGTCAACACTAGAGCAGTAATCATTCTCTTCTTCAGGGGCTAAAAACTTTGTTCATATTTTTCATCCCATCTAAATTTGATATCTTTCCTTGTCAATATGATCATAGGTATTGCTATGATAGAGAATCTTGGATAAATCTTTGGTCTACCTACCAGTCCTAGGAAACTCTAAATATCAGTCATTGTTTGTGGTGTAGTCCATTCTAAAATAGTTCAAATCCTAGCTAGAACGACATATATTCCCTTCTTAGAAATAATGTGTGCAAGAAAATTTACCTCTTTCATTAAAAATCACATTTAGAGAACTTGGCAAACATCATGTTATCTCTAAGAGTTTAAAGTGCAATTCTTAAGTGTGTTTCATGGTCACTCTCATTATCAGAATAAACAAGAATATAATCAATGAATACAATAATATACTTGTCTAAAACTAATGAAAAATTGTAAGCATAAGTGACATGAATGTTGTTGGACAATTTGTAAGTCTAAAAGGCACCACTACGAATTCATAGTGCCCGTATTGGGCTCTAAACATTGGCTTGGGAATATCTCCATCTTTTACTTCAGTTGGTGATAGCCAGAATGAAGGTCTATCTTGGAAAACACTCCCTTCATCCTTAACATGCCAAATAGGTCATCAATCCTCGATATTGGATACCAATTCTTAACTGTAGTCTAATTGAGTTATCTATAATCAATATAGAGATGGGGAAATCCATCCTTTTTTGACGAAAAGTACCGGTGCTCCCTATGGAGATGTACTTGGTCAAATAACACCAATTTCTAACATCTCTTGCAACTGAGTTTTAACTCTTTCAATTCATTCGGTGTCATCCAGTAAAGTACTTTAGATATTAGTTCTGTACCAGGTGCTATATCTACGGTAAACTCAACCTCTCTAGTTGGTGGTATACGTGGTAGTACTTTGGGAAATGCATCAAAAAATTTGGAAACCACTGGAATGGAAGTTAACATTGATGGTTCCTCCCTAGAATGCACCAAGCTAGCTACAAATGCTTGACATCCTTGATCTATCATCTTCTTTGCTTTGGTATATAACATAATACAAGAGAACTTATCCAATAATGACCCTTGGAATATCAATCGCATCTCACTATTACATAGACCTTATATTATTCTTTTTTCTCACCATCTAGAAATGTTTTGTTATAACTTAGCCAATCCATTCCTAATATTACATTATAGCCCCTTGACCTATACACAATAAAATCTCACACATAGGGTTTTCCTAATTTCAAATCTAGACTCTTGATTCCTAGTGTAGTATATTAAGGGCCTCCTTTTGTGGTCATATTAATAATGGGTAAGGCAAGATTGATATTTTTAAACCTAACATTTTGACTATTCAAGATGTTATAAAAGAATGTGTACATCCCAAAACAAAAAAATATGTACTTTAAATTTTTTGATTAGGATAGTACCTCAAAAAATCGGTCCTCAACATCATCCTGTTCCACAACAACGGCCATGATCTTGCGCTTGCCCTTATCTGATTGCTGATTGTTGTTAGTTTGCTTAGTTTATTCCTTTGCTAGTTGAGTGCAATCCTTCCTCACGTGCCCAATTTTTCGACAGCTAACTCACTTTAGTGGTTCTGTACACCTCCTAGGGTGCAACTTCCCATAATTTCTACACTTCCATTACCTCTTCCTTATTTTTGAATTGTTTGGAGTCTCCATAGTTTGTTGAGTAGAGGTCTATGGCACATTTTGAGCTAGTACTCCAGTTTTCAGAACAAACTACTCTTCTTGGCTTCCTTCTCTTGTTCCAAGATCAACTCATTATTAGCTGCAACATTGATTACTTCATTCAAATTATTCTAGGGATGTAGGCAATCCTGTCCCTTAACTTGAATCTCAATCCCC
Organism: Piper betle; assembly: GCA_033002965.1. Lineage (NCBI taxonomy): Eukaryota > Viridiplantae > Streptophyta > Magnoliopsida > Piperales > Piperaceae > Piper > Piper betle. The sequence continues at coordinate 8,552 of JAURVB010001829.1, read as the reverse complement.
AAAAGAACTTGATGCATCTTGCCATTTCATTGTCCAACGATACAAGAGAAAATCACTCCAATTGCAGGGATTTACTAGCATATTCTCGCACTAAATCATTCCCTTGAGTCAGATTGTTAAATTCTAGAGCCTTTTGCTAAATCACAGGCTCATGGAAATATTGTTTGATAAATGAAGTTACAAACTCTAACCAAGTGATGGATGCAATTTCCCTTTGATTATAGGCTGACTTCTCCATAGATTGCCACTAATGATAACCCTTCTCTTGAAGCCTAGTAATAACTAACCTAGTCTTGTGTCTATGAGGTACTTGCAAGATTCTAAAAGTAGTCTCCATATTATTTATCCAATTCTTAGTCTTAATCAGATCTACCCGTCCAATGAATTCTTTAGCTCATTCTTAATTAACTTTTCCTTAGTAAATTTGTTGACATCGTCAACTGCCCTTTCTGCCTGGCTAGCCAGGTTTTGTTCAACACGAACCATAGGTGGAGGTACATCCCTAGCTCCTTGGCTCCCCTCCTAGGCCCTAGGAAGTGTCGACCTAGAACTGTAATAGCCTACCCTTTTGTACAAATAATTGACCCAAAGGGCAGACTATTATTTAATAAAATAATAACTAATTAAATGTATAAAAGAGTATCAATAGTGCACACATAATATAATAAAGCTAGACCATGTCAATATCCATATGATATAATAATAAAAATCCATATCCATATAATAATATATCCAATTTCAATGTATCAGATGAGCAACCTAATAGAAGTCTTCACATCAAATAGTTCTTATATATAGAAATATAAAGCAACTAATATAAAAATAAATATAATTCTAATGCTAATCATCCTTCCATTTTCTCTCCAAATCTTCACCTGCTTACCTACGTATGAATATAACTTTGTCCTCTTGGCACTCGATAACCAATACTAAGTCATCTACTCATATATATAATTAACTAGATAAACATTGTCAAGAAATAATTCATATGTAAGTCTGCAATTTCATCATGTACATCTATACATAATATGCAATAAAAATTATAAATATATGTATGAATAACTATGATTCAATCGACCTTTACAATCAAAACATTAGATCAATTATTCACCTAATTAATCTAATTTCACCTTAGATTAGAATGTAACTACCCCTTAGTAGCCTTTACCCTTCATCTTTTATACTTATAGGATTCTCTTACCTTTGTATCAACTACATCCCTTTATTCAAAAATTAGTAAGTATTGATTTTGCCACTTAGTTGTCTCAATTTTACACCTTTGTAGTGTATTTTAGCATTCATCTTTCATAACTTAATTGCTGATTTAATGACATGTATCTTTTCCCAACCATTAAACTAGAGAAAAAAGTACTATTATTATCCTTGTTTATATGATATGATATTACTCATCGACCATAAGCAACTTCGAATAATATGATGTTTTACTCATCGACCATGAGCAATCCCGAGTTTGCATCTCAACCCTTAAGTTTTGCATGTAAATTTGATCATGCAACCCAACAAATAAGGCCCCACAAATGATCATAAGCACTGCACGTGTACAGTAACCTTCCCAACTCTGGCACTAGCTAGTGTGGATGTCCAAAGTTTTATCGATACAATCCGTTGGTTTAATCAATTTCTCTTTTATTAGTAGTTAACCCTATGTCATTGCTTTGACATAATATTATGAAAATATCAAAACCATGTGTTTTAGTTTTCATTTTACTTCTCAGTCATATTACCTAAGATCTATTAGGATTCACATCTTTTGATAACTGTCAAATCATGATTTGATTAAATTGTTCATCACATAGCAAATAACATGATGATCATAAAACTTGTCAAATAATGATTAAGAGGACATGATCAATAGCATCCTAAGCTCCAGAATGTCTCAGCTATCCCTCCTAGTATTGAAATACGCACTAAACATCACTCCCCGACTAACTATTTGTGTATGCATGCATGATATGTCATGACCATATATGATTCACCACTCAATCAACATGCTAAATATCATCACAACATATATTTAATCTCATATTAAAGTCATATAGTCTTCAAACAATCACATATAAAGCATAAACAAAGATTAAATATTAATTAAACAATTAAAAAAAATTTGAACGAGTGTCGCAGAGCTGAGGTCTCGGCTTATGAGTGTTGTGGCACGGGTTGATTTTGTTAAACATTAAAGAGTGCCACAACACCCAAATCCAAACTTTTGAGTGCCACGGTGTTGGCCTTTCTCATCAGCTTCCTCTTTTGTTAGTGTTGCGGCACTAGTGATGAGTGTCGTACCATTGTTGGTTTAAGTTTTCATAATTTTTGTAATTTTGATCAAGGGCCAAAAGATTTCCAAAATTCAACAAACTTTTCCACAAATTCCTATCATGTAATATGACATTCCTCTAAAAGTATTTTCAGTTTTATGGTCCCCACAATTATTTACCATCAAAGCATAATTAAGTTAAGTAGTTCTTAACAATCTACCTAGGGCTTTACATGAAACTAATCAAACATGTTCCAAACATGATAAAACTTCATAAACCTCTTATTTACATCAAAAATAAGATTTTAAAATGTTTTTTGATAATTAAAACTTGCATGGTTTCGATTCAATTTCTTTTATGCTTTAAACAACGCAAAAATTGGTATCTATCTTGTTTAACCCTACCACCTCCATCATAATCAAGTTCATGGTCCTAATTATAGTGTACATGCATCAAATAATCATATCAACAATGAAAAACCATGAAAACACATGTTCATATATGATTCTCACAAAAATAACATGAATATGCCAATGAAGCATGGATTAACACTATTAAAGTTGAATTACTAACCTCTTCTTTCATTATTTTCAATTGCGGATGACTTAGAATGCTTCTCAACCACTAAAACAACAAAGAATAACGTTGGAATAAGGGAGGAACAAGAGGGTTACAACCCTCTTTTAGGTAAATTTATAAAAATACTATAATTATTATAATTGAAACAAGAGAGTTACAACCTAGTATTATTGGACTACCAGTGGATGCGACTCACTTTGAGCTTAAACCAGTTTTACTTAACATGTTACAAATTATAGGACAATTTCGTGGATAGCCTACTAAAAATCCTAATAGGCATATCATCGATTTCCTATCAGTTTGCGATATGTATAAGCAACCTAGTGTCTCTGACGACTCTCTCCGCCTTCGCTTACTTCCATTCTCATTAATAGGAAGTGTGAAAGGATGGTTCTCATCATTAGATGCAATTACCACTTGGGATGAATTGTTTAAAATATTTTTGTTAAAATATTTTCCTCCTTCTAAAACAACTAAATTACATAACAAAATTTTATATTTTTTGCAGTTTGATGGTGAGTCTCTCTTTGAGACATGGGAAAGATTTAAAGAATTGTTAAAAAGTATCCCAACCATATTATAGAAAGATGAATACAACTCCAAACTTTCTATAACGGGTTGTTGGGGCAACAAAGAATATAGTTGATGCGTCAGCCAATGGATCATTTCTTAGGAAGAACCCACATGAAGCTTTTCAACTGCTAGAATTGATGGTTTCTACCAACCACCATGCAACACAAGAAAGGCACCTAAAGAGGATTACCAGAGTTTTAGAATTAGATGCACTTACTACTTTATCTACTTAAGTTAGTGTTTTAGCTAATCAAGTTCAAAATTTTAATATGCATGGACAAGTTAAGGCTATGGAGCCAAAGTGTGAATGCTGTGGACAAGGACATTCTACACGCCAATGTGCAATAGATCAAGTTAACTACATAGACAACTTTAATATGAACAACAATCCCTATTCCGATACTTACAATTCGGGTTCGCCCAATAACCCCAACTTTTCATGGAATAATTCTCCATAATTGGGTGTTGTCCTCAATAATCCACCACTACCATCACAACATTCTCGACCTCCTTCACTTCCTTTTCAGCCACTACAACCATATTTGATCCAAATATTCAATTCTATGCAAAAAACTATGCAACAATTTATGCAGGAGTAGCAACAACACCAACACAATTTATGCAACAAGTTGTGTTGCAATTAAACAAGGAACCAAGTGAGTGAACCAAGGGTGTAATTCCCAGCCAGTCAGAACAACCAAGGAAAGATGGTCAAGAGCATTGCAAAGCCATTACAACCCAGACGTAGTATTACTTTCTTGAACCAGTTCAGCCTAATGAAGTTAAGGAAAAAGATGAAAAGCCAAACAATGAACATGAACCTATTACATTGGTTAGCTACTTGGAAGAAAAGGGAAAGAGAAAGATAAGGTACATACATAAGAGGTAAAAAAGGTATCATTTCCTTCTAGAGTAAGGAAACAAAATATATAAAAAAATATTTCAAAAAATTTCTTGATATATTTAAGAAATTACAAATTAACATACATTTCGCTGAAGCATTAAAGCAAATGCCTAGTTATGTAAAATACTTGAAGGATATTCTAGTAAAGAAGAGGAGAGTAGATGATAATGAAGTTGGGGCCATGATAGAGGAATGTAGTGTTGTCCTTCAAAGAAAACTACCTCCTAAGATGAAAGACCAGTGCAAATTTGTGATTCCATGTTCAATTGGAGGAAATGTTCATTGTAATGCTTTATGTGACTTAGGTTCTATCATTAATCTTATGCCTTTTTCTATTTTCAAATGGTTAGGGATCCAGGACATTGCTCCTACCAATATCACACTCCAATTGGCTAACCGATCGTTGGTAAATCCTAAAAGAGTCATTGAAGATGTTTTAATAAAGGTTGACAAGTTTATCCTTACTTGGAGATTTTGTGGTGCTCGAAATGGAAGGAAGGAATGACAATATACCACTCATTGTCGGGAGAGGTCTCTTGGCAACTGGGAGAATACTGATCGACGTAGTTGCTAGAAAACTTACACTTAGGGTAAACAATGATTATGTCACATATAACATCTTTAAATCCATGACTTGCCCGAATGCAACATATGATTGTTCTAGAATTGAACTATTTGATAAAATAATGTACAAAGGGGATCAGTTGAGTGATTCATTACATAAGGCCATAAATTCTCTTTGTGAAGAAGATACTGATGTGGAAGAGATGGTTAAAGTATTAGATTCACAACCAATCTTGCCTAGGAAATGTAGAGTTGTGGAAACCTTAGATCTACCATTTTACAGATTGCTGCCATCAGTTGAAGAACCACCTATTTTGGAGCTAAAGCAACTTTCAAAACATCTCAAGTATACTTTCTTAGGGCCTAACAACACTCTTCCTATTATTATTTCTTCAGAGATAAGTATGTTACAGGAAGAGAAGCTGATTAGAATACTAAAGGATCATAAGTCAGCTACTGCTTGGACTATAGCAGACATAAAAAGCATTGATCCATCTCTTTGTATGCATTGGATCAACTTAGTGGATAGATGCAGTCCAACTATTGAACACCAATGACGACTCAACCCCAACATGAAAGAAGTGGTCAAGAAGGAAATTATTAAGCGGTTGGATGCCGAAGTGATATATCCCATTGCTGATAGTACTTGGGTATGTCTAGTATGATGTGTACCAAAAAAGGAGGTATAACTGTGGTAAAGACATTTTGTTGAGAGATGAACTGATTTCTACAAAAACCATCATGGGGTGGCATGTGTGCATGGACTATAAGAAGCTCAACAAGTTTACAAAAAGATCACTTTCCTCTTCCTTTTATTGATCAAATGCTTGACAGATTAGCTGGGAATGGTTACTTTTATTTGCTTGATGGATATTCAAGTTAAAATCAGATTACCATTGCACCCGAGGATCAAGAGAAGACGACGTTCATTTGTCCTAATGGCACTTTTGCTTTTCGGCGAATGCCCTTTGGCTTGTATAAGGCTCCCGCTACATTTCAGAAATGCATGATGGCCATCTTTACTGATATGATTGAACATGGCCTAGAAGTATTTATGGATGACTTTATTGTTTTTGGAGACATTTTTGATGATTGCTTATCTGTCTTATCTTGTGTTCTTAAACATTGTCAAGACACTAATCTTGTTCTTAATTAAGATAAATGTCATTTTATGGTAAAAGAAGGAATAGTTTTGGGACATAAAGTTTCATGCCAAGGACTTGAAGTAGGCGCCGAGCTTAATGGGCCTTGTTCCCCTTGTTTTGCCAATAGTCCAGTCATAGTGGAATTTACCTATGAACCTTAGAGTGTAAGGACCCACCCATCCAAATTTCAGCCAATTTAGATATTGTTAGCCCTGTCCAAAAAATCGATTAAAACCCTAGAATTGGTTAAAGCCCATTAAGTGAACATAAAACCAAAATCTTAATTAAGTTACCTAATCAAGTTTAACACTTCGTTTAGGACCTAATTAAGATAATTACGTGATGTTTAATTTTGAGCTTGTGTGGAGGCTTCGCCTTGTTTTGTGTGCCAATGTGATCTGATTATTCGGTTCCATCTCCATCCTCGCTATTGCAAGTGAGCTCACCCACTAGAATACAAAGATCTACTCATCTAGGTTCGTAGGACTCTCCCTTTGCTTCATTTCTGCTTGACTCCCTACGTGTCAAGTTTAATCGAATTTTAGAAATAGGTTAGCATTGGCAGCATTTTATCGGATCCTTTTGATGTCGGGTCTTTTAGTCATGTTTTCTACAAGTGTTTCATAAAACTTCAAGGTTATGACCCCTTGACGGTGTTTGAAAGATAAGATCAAGAAACTAAGTATTAAATCCTCTCCCCAACCTATATGTATATTTTATGGCTTTTACAAATAAGTGTGTACGGGATGTATGGACCGCACTAGTACTCCTTCAAACCTTGAGGTAGTGTGGAGTATGAGAGTACTAAGTAATGCAACACATTTCCAAAATTTGTGGCACTACCTTTACCATTTCTTTGCCGCTCGAGTACCATGACAGGTGTAATATGGAGGATGTGAGGGCATAAGTGTTGTATGTATGAATATGAATATTATCCATGCATGAGTGTGGGTGGAGGAGCTTATGGTTCACACCACTTAAAGACACACATGAACAAGTAACCAGGCCTTGTTTAAATATCCGCATCATCTTCATGTAACTAATAAGAAAACCTAAGCCAATCACTTGAACTAAGTAGCAAGAATATAATGTACGCAACAGCATGCAACCTCAAAACTGTAGCGAGGGTGTCCTTCTACAGTTGGGAGGGATCATCACATTTTTAAAGTCACTGTTCATCATCATAATTTGGCTGCCTCTGTTACGGCTAGGGGTGTTCATATAAGATTCCTTTAAGTCTAAGATCTGCCCTTGTAGTATGGACTCTACACGCATTCTATAAAAACCAAGCCTAGTGTCCATCTTAAGCCTCCATAGAGGGTTGAGATCTACTTCCGAAAAGTTTGTATGCGATAGCCTAACGAGTACCTTCCAAATTATAATACCACGATTCGGTCCGTCCATTCAGACCAAATTGGGGTGTTACATAACCTTTTTGAAGTAGTTTTCACTCAAGCAACCCCTAGACCTTTATAAGTGAAAAACCAACATTGAACAAAGAATCCAAGTAAACAACTAAAAATATGAAGTTGGTTCGAGCCTAACCTCATCCACTTTGCCTGTTTAGACAATTCCTTTAATTGTTTGCATGTTTTACCTAATTTTCTCTGACCAATTGCCATTCTTCCATTATTTCACACCAAGCTTTGATCTTCAACCCTATACAAAGTATAAATAACTATTTTTCATAATCATTTACTATATCACATACCATAATATTTTTAAAATGCAAAGAAAATTTTTATCTTGGTCAAAAATACTAAGTATGCCCATCTTAATTGTCCAAATAACCACTAATAAATGTAATTAACTTATGAGATGTTACAAGAACTGCCTTCCAAACTTGTGGCTCTATTACCTCCCTATACCACTGGTAAAGGTATTAGTTGGACAACTTCTACCATCACATTCTGAGCTATTGGAGTAGACTGAGCTAAAATATGGATAGCCACCAATATCTGAGATAGCATTTGATCATTGGTTGGCCCCAGGTCGGTCTCTGGTCATGGTGCACCATACTTTGTGGATTTGCTCCCTCACATGGGTTTGATCCCTACCCTTGGTTCCCACTTTGTTGATTGTCCTAAGACCTAGTATTATCCATTATCTAAAACATTTTAAGTTATTACCTCAATAATTTAATCTATACATAAGACAACAAAAAATTGAACCTTGGAGACAGTAGAATCTTTGGACTTTCAATAAAATATGATCAATACAGTATTAGCTACGTGGAACCATGGCTCTGAATACCAACTATGACGACCCGCCCAATTTCTCAACCAGACTGGGGGTCACTTTTGGTCCAACTCAAAACGCCAACAATACACACAAGGAATAACATGGTTAATAATTGAAAATGAAAAATAAACTAACCAGAATTTATCACTAATTAAAAATCATTTATTTACCAATAATATAATTATACATGTACTAGTCATATCCAAAATATATCAGAGTTAAATATAATATGTAGTAGCAACTAATATATAAACTCCCATCGAACAAATT
>JAURVB010001827.1:0-27632 GCA_033002965.1 Piper betle | reverse complement strand
CAATTCAACTCGGTTATAACCGGAGTCGAACTTGACTTGATAAAATAATATAACAATATAGATTTATATTATATTATATATATATATATATATATATTTATTTATATACAATATGATAGTAAAGAAGGAGATAGTTGAGATGGTAGGTATTTAAGTGGTTGTGGGTTCAATCTATATTGATTGTATTTTTTTTAAATGAGGTACTTTTTATTTTTAATTGAGCTAATTTCGAATTCACGAACGAGCTGATTTTGAGCTCAATAACAAGCTGGGTTTGAACTCAGAAAAATTAAACAGTTTAAATATATTCAAGCTCAAGTCGAGCTCGAACACATAAAAGATATTTGAGTCGAACTCGAGCATATATGTTCAAAACTTGTTCGATCTCGAGTCTAGTTCGACCGAGTTTTGAATCATTTGAGCTGAGTTTGAATGCGTTGATTCGACTCGCTCGTTCGTTTAGCAGCCCTAGCTTATGATGTTATCATTTTAAATAAAAGTAGTATAGTTAAATTACCACTTTAAAACTATTTTTAATGGTAAAAAAATTAATTATTTTATTTTAATTTAATTTTAAACGATCGGTAAATAATTTGTGAACGTATGGAACGAGGTTGTTAGTATCACCTCAAATTGGCCTGCACAGCTAACTAAATCGACTAATAAATTTTGGGATATAAATTCATAACATATTAAAATAAAGAAGTGAGGTAAAAAGAATCTATCCACTCGAGTCATTAAGCCCTAGAGGATTTAATTTTTAAGAACGTAAAAAAAGGTGTTGTAAAACCAAACAATTTTACTTCATGGGTGATGTTTACGGCCACTGGGGCCAATGTCTACGAACTATTGGGCTAAAAGTCTACTCCTTGTTTGCTCGTAACCACCCACGACCACCCTCGGCTCCCCATCGACGATCGGGAGTTAATTTGATGTTTGATGAAAGGCCACTATTGACTGTGAGCAGGTTACTATCACTTTGATAGCAGGTTGGTTTTCAGGTTCTTTCTTCTTCTCCCCTGCTTATAGAATACTCTCCAGTGTTGTATATTTTAATGATGAAGCAATCGACCAAGAGCTTTTGTATTTTCTACATGTTATCCCTTCCAAGAAATGTGTTTTAGCTACTTAGTTAGCTATGCTTTTCACGTGTGCACTTACCGCTAGGTATTGCTTTCTGATTTACTGATCAATGAAATCACTGACCTTTTGTTTTGGTTTTGTCATTGTTAAATCAGTGTGCCGAGCAAAGCTCATTAGTGATTGAGGTTTGTTGCTTCTGAAGTGGGCTAATTTTTGGAGATTGATTGCTAGTTGGTCAATTTTTATTTGGCTGCTTTTTCATTTCTGGTTTGTGGTTTTAATCCTTGTAAATTGGCTTGCTATTTGTAGCCATATGGCGATCTGCAGTGATGCTTTTGATAATTATAAGGCCGAGAGAAATTAAAGGGCTATTAATTCGGTAACTTTGAATTCTACCTAACAGATGATGGAGCAGGGGACGTTTCAAATTCTCTAATGCGGACCCTGGACGCTGTTTAAGCAAATTAACCTTTTATTTTGTTGTTCATTTTATATTTTTTAGGCATAATGTGAGCATAAGACGGATGAGGAAGAAAAAAATTGCTGCAGGTCTTGGATGAAATTGGTGTGAAAGTTACATTATGGGGGAGGTATTTGCTCTTTTACATCTTTATTGAAATTGATGTGCTTTTTCTACTGAAAAGTCTCCAGTTACGAGGAGGTATTTTACTCAAGTCATTGTCCATGATTTCAGGAATTAACGAAAAAATTGTAGTTCAGCTCCATGCCATGAGATACAGATCAGATCTGAAAGATTGTAATTTGATTCTTTGACCAAAATATAATATATGACCCCTTTTTGCTATTATTTACATTGACTAGATGGTGGCTTCAATGTTACTCAATATCATTCATTCATGAAAAGAGACAGCCATGGAGTTAACATCTGTGTGCTAATTTCTATTATTGTCTCTAAAAGGCTAGATGTTGGCTTCAATGTTAATTTTCCTTTCCCATGATTGAATTCATGAGTAGTGTTTACTACATGCTTTAAGGGTCTATTTTGTTTGTGAGAAAGAAAAGAAAATGTGAGAAAAGTGTACTTTTTTCACATTTTGCTTGTTTGGTTTGAGAGAAAATGTGAGAAAAGAAATCTGTTTTCCATCTTGATGAAAAACTTCTTCATAAACCATTTTCTTACAAAAATGTAAGGAAATGATGGAAAGTGAGAATGGTGCTTACACCTTTTCTTTTCTTTCTAACCAAACACATGTGAGAAATAATAAGAAGCTATTTTTGCTCCTTCCTTTTTCTTTCTTACATCTTTTTCTTTTTCCTTCTTTCATAATCTATCAAACCAAACAAAACCATAAGTGAATATTCTTGTGTGGCTGGTGTAACTGATTTCATGAAACAGAATTGTAGAAGAATTTTAAGTTCTTAAGGTAACATTTTAAAGATTATTTTGGAGTAAGAATTGTTTCATGAAACAGAATGATTCATTGTAAGTTTTCATCTGTAAAACCTCTTCTTTTCGCAATATTTTCAAAATATCTTTGTTAATGTATTGTAGGTAAGAAAGAAGCCTTTGAGGCTCCCCATAAATTATCCGGTTATTTTAATGGAAAAAGTGGTGCTGAAGCAATAATGAAGAAAATGAGGGGTAACTTTTTTCACAATTTTTAAGCATTTGTGTAGAAAACATGGTGGGAAGAGCTAGTGCCGGATAAAATATTATGTCCAAGAATTTCAATGAAGAGAATGACGTGGAAGAGAAGATAGGGCAGCACATCGGATCATTCACAAAAACTAATGAAACTTGTGGCTTGTAAAGAAACAAAGACAAGAAAAAGAGAAGGATGAAGATGATGATGAACATTTGGTTAAAAATAGAAGAGGAGTTTGGAAAGAATGTTGGAAGAAAGTGAAAATTGGAAGATGGAGGTGGAGATACAACCCAGTGTTGTAGAAAAGGTGGAGTTGGTGAATAGCAGGCTACAGTTCAGACAATAGTAGTATTTCTGGTTGACATGAATGGTCTTCTTACACTTGGAATGTGGTTGAAATGTCTGACCAATGACTTGAAGCTTTTCTTTTCCAAAAAGAAAAGAGAAGAAAAGAGAGAAAAAGGCTTCTTATTTTTTAATCTTTAGGAGAAGATAATAGTGTAGGAGATGCAAAAGCCTTATACTTTTATGTAATGCGTACTAGTTAAATTCTGGGACATTTAGATGGTTTAACCACTTGTTTTAAAACCTCACGTAGTAAGAAAAGGAAACCATTTAAAATTCATTTTCACTCACCCTCACATGCAAGTAAATTTTAAACAAATTAGCACATAGACAAACATGTGGGTAAAGGGAATCATTTAATATTTACTTTGATACTCACCTACACATGAAGGAAACACAGACAAATATGTGGTTAAAGGGAAACATTTAATATTTATTTTAACATCTCCCTTCGTGTTAAGGAAATTGTTTAATGGCTTAGCGTGTAAACAGGCATGGGGTGAAAATCACTTACTGTAGAAATAGAAACAACAATTAACAATAAAAAGATCTACTCTAACTCTACTGTCAAAAGAGGTAAGAGCACTAACAGCCAGTCAAGGCAAAAACATCAATCATATACATGATAATAAAACTAAACTAAGCTAAATATCAGCAAGGAAGATATAAGAGTTGCTTTTAAACAATCGGCAAAGTTATCTAGGATTTTCACTTAGTTGTGCGACAATATAGGATTACTATTCCCTCCTATTTACAGATTGCTTAGGGTTGATAATCAAGGAAACATATGTAATTGTAACGGGTTATCGCTACCTATTATAACCTACCTCAATTGAACCGAATGCTATATGTCTGTGCAAGAGAGAACAAGGAGATACATTATGATCAACTCCTCTATATAGTTATCTATAACATCAAGTATATGTCTACCTCAACATTATAAACTGTTCTATTCATGACATCTTTGATCCCCCTATGTCCAGGTGAAACCAAATTTCTTATTCTAACAAAATATGGCCAGATCTTTGCAGTATTAAGATTAGAATAGGACAATCAACCTTTCACAATCACAAATAAATGAAGGAAAAATAATCTATATCATATTACAACTAAGATACATTGTACATCCTATATATATACATTCCCCCATAGATCTAATCAAATACATCATGAAATTCTTTTCAAATAACATTAGAGTTCAATACAATCAAAGGAAAGAAGGAGAAGATAGAAGATTTACAAACAGTGCTTTCAGGTCTTAGCTCCGTTGCTCTTCCTTCTCTTGGATCTTCCTCCAATGGCGGTGCTGTTTGTCAAGATCCGTAGAACTCTCAACTCTTCTAAGTCTCCTAACTATTCTAAGGGCAAGATCAACTCCAGAAACTAAAACCAAAAAAGAGAACCCAATCACTCAAATTGGAGATATATATTTATAGATGTCCCAAGTTGGTTGACCAAGAAGCTTCCATGCAATTTCCACAGTTTCTAGGAAGATTCCATGCTTACCTACCCATATGTGGCTTGCCTCCCATGTGCTCAATATTCCGACCAGAAATCGTACTAATTTTAATTTAATCATTGATCTATTTGTGCTTGTCTCCCATATGCTACTAACTCCCTTCCTGTCCAATAAACATTGCTTTTATGGAGGAATCTTCTTGTGCAGTCTTGTAAATGTTTTCTTTGTGCCTTCCACGTATAGAAGGAATGCTCCAGGTTTGATGCTTTCATTTTATCAAGTGCTGTGAAGCACCTGCTGAGTGAGTCTCCCATCGATGCCCTAGCCTGGAGCCTTTTCCTTTTTGTTTACATGTGCAAATAATCATGCTTATTCCCATTTGCAAGTGTAACTGCCAATATCTAGATCGGAGATTATAGGCAGGAGTTGTGCTTTTCAAACATGATCAGTCCTGAGACCATGTTCCACTTAGCAACTCAGAAGTTGGTTGGATTATGTATTCCTTTATACATAGGATGACACAATCATGATTAGGTCCACCTTAACCTCCTCATAAGTGGAACATGTACCATGCGCAGCTGTCGCTTTCCAGCTTTGTTAGCATGCTATCCTCCTTCCTTGAAATTTCCTAATTGGGACCACACTTGATGATAATTCTTCAATTTATTCCAAAAGGGATTGAGCCATACTTAACCTTGCAAATAAGATTGGTTAACACAATTTAAAAATAATTTTCTTATTTTATTTAATTTGCTCAAAATGCCTAATATGTATTAAAACTAATATAAAAACATTATTCAAAACTATTAAAACATCTTTAGATTATATCAAAATAATAACTCTATTAGAGAGGTATCACTGGGAAAGGTGGAAGTCGTTATGGGAGAGGGCTAGACAATATGATAATCATGGGATTGGCTCAATACCACGAAAGCTAAGTGCCAAAGGCAACTTGAAGCTGTATTTTTATTCATATAAATATCACATGTTGATTACAAATAAGTTCAAAAAGAGAAAAGAAGATTAAAGAAACCCAAAAACTATTGAACAAGATACACAAGAAACATTTGAACAAAGTGAAGTTAGAGGTGATCTTCGTATAGAGAATTTAAAGCCCAACCCCATAAAAAGAGATTTATGCATGTAATGCAGTGAGTTTGCGAAATGAACCTTGAGTGTTTAATTTTCATTTAAGTTCCTCTCCCTTTTGTTTGGTTTCTCTCTTCTTTTTTTGTTTTAGGTTCATTAATTAGCATCAAAAGCCTCCAGTTATTTGTCATAGTAACTGCAACTTCTGATCCTCCTTTATTTCAACGAACCCTATTATCATCTAAGATTTTACTTGACTCTTTAACAAATACCATCAACCACATTTGGACATTGTCAACTATCCACCCTCTTACTGGTAAAGTTGTGGTCCTGGTCCCACTGTCCTTAAACCACCACATTTGTTTTACCACACCAGCAAAATGCTGCTAAGTTCCTCTCATTTCTCTGTTGTTGTTCAATATCTTAGGTACCACCACTCATGACAAGCATAACTTGTAGCTTTACTCCCTTGCTGTGCCAGTTGCCATTATCTTCAAGTTCACAGAGCTGCTGCTGCAAGCCTACCTGCACATTGGTAGGAGTCTCTGACCTCAAGCCTAAATGACTTTGCTCACTATAATGTTGAGCACCATCTAATATTTTGGATATTTTATTCCTCTGGAGACTTTGCATTGAACCAACTTCTCTTTCGCGACTTTTCTTCCACCCTCCCTTTTGAATAGTTATAAAGCTAGCCTTGGTTTGGTTCATCAACCTGAACGGTCAGTATGTTATATTTCATGAGATTTGGATTCTAGATCTCTTTCTTAGGGCATTTGGTATCACACATTTCTGACGTCCCAGAGTTCTTGGTTTTTGCTTTTTGGGATTTCCAAGTTCTTGGTTTCTGCTTTTGGGATTTCAAGTATTATGGACTGCCCAAAAAATTTCAAAAATGAGCAGTATTTCAAAGAACATCTAAAAGAAGGTAAGCGTATTTATGTACAAGAATGGAGGCTTTTTACTAGACCATATTCAATCGTGTTTTCTCCATGAGGAACTTGGACACTTATAGTGTGAAGCAAAGACCCAACCTCAAGTGGAACTCCCTCTTTCCCATATGTAGAGATTAGAATGTCTTAGTTGAGAAGTACTACTATTTGAGGTCCTACAGTGCTTGTCTTCCAATCCACTAATTGATGTTGTACATCCTAACTCTTATTTGTTCATTATTCATCAAACAATGCCTTTGAATTCTATTTCCACCAGCAAATAACAGATTTATTATACATATTTCATTAGATTGCATTAGATAAATCAAATAATACAAGAACTATCCAATCTGTGATCTTTTTTTTAGGAATTCTCTGTTTACATAAATCTATTTGAGTTGGTAGTCTTTTCATGCTTCGAGGAGATCATTCGATGGTTCATTTTTCATACTTAAATTTGTGAAAATTGGAGTATGATGAATAACTAGTCTTGTTGAGGTAAATGATCTGGAAATTTTTTGTTGTTGTTGGACTTTTTTTTGAAAATTGGGCTGTGAGATTTCAGTGCTTTTAGCCCATGAAGATAATAGAATCAGTGCCAAAAAAAATCTTCATATTTTTTCAACTTAAAAATTTGAGGTTGAGTTCTTTTAGATCAGGAAACTAGTACATATCACACATTAAGGGTACTTCTTAAAGCTCAAATCTTACATTTAGACTTCTAATACTGGTCTTTAATCCTGAAGAAGATCAAGGTTAGTGTCGGGGAGATGTTAGTTGATGGCTGTAGAAAGGAGAAGATTGTGAAAAGGATACTTAGTAAAATGCTATATTCTAGTATTTTAACATATAATATAGACTATTTTTGGAATTTAAGTTTAACTATATGCTATTTTCATCTTCACCTCATTGCCAAGCTTAAAGTTCTGCTTTGCTCTATTTATTCATCCATGCATATTTATTTGTTATAAGCAATTCCTTCTTGTCTTCTCGGCAGTATGTGCATGTTGTGTTTTAAAACCATGTTTTCAAATGGAAGAACTAATATAATGGTCTATCAACCACATGTGGTCAGGACAGACTAATAATAGATATTAGGGGATTAATTTGGTGATTTACATCTTTTGATAGCAGCTGATACCCTGCTCAAAATTTTAAGACAAGATTGTAAGAGGAGGTGTGTTGTGAGGTTATTCCATCACAGGGTTGAAGCTTTGACACCACCACCAACTTGAAAATGGGGAGATCATGACTGTCATTAAGTTTATAATTTGTAAAGTTTATGACATGGAGTTCAATGTGTGAGAATGAATGAGAGTTTTTTCTTCATCTGCACATTGATCAATCTGTTCGACTTTGTGGGTATCAAAAGAAATTTCTGTATGCAAACCAATTGGAGCAGCTATGTGTGCCTAAAATGGAATTGTGAACTCAACATGCAACTGTTCATTTGATATGTTTCTTGATAGAGAACACGATGATATAATTTGAATGAAGGTTTTTGTTAACAAAATTTTGTTTTGATTTTAATTGTAGCTTTGTACATATTTGAACAGTTGGAAAGCTACAGGAAATTAGAACTTTCATGTGCCAATTATGGACATAATTTTCATTGTATCATTTTTTTTGGTATATCATTATTCTTAATCAATCTCCTCTGAAAATTTATATGGCCAAGATTGAAGGGTTTTTTTAAAAAATAATTTATTATATTTTTTGAAGTGAACAGAAAAAAATATTACATGGATCTTAGATGATCCATTTTATGTCTTGACCATTCATGTGAGATTACTACTGAACTAAAAATATGGTCTAGATGGAAGGTACTCAACTTTGTGTTCAGGTATAAATAAACCAAGATTGAAGGTTTTTTAAAAAAATTATTTATAATATTTATTTTGAAGTTAACAGAAAAAACTATTACATGGATCTTAGGTGATCCATTTTATGGCTTCACCATTCATATGAGATTACTATTGAACTAAAAATATGGTCTAGACGTAAGGTACTCAATTTTGTGTTCAGGTATAAATAAACCAACTACATGGCAAAGCATTCTTTACCACTTTTGGCAATTCACCCCAAAATTGGTTGGTAGTAAAATAGGGGAAAAATATGAGATTCAATTTTTTATTTTATTTTTCAAGCTAGAAAATGGAAGGTTCCCAGTAACTTGTTTCAAAAAACGAAATACCAAATAAGGAGGAAAGGTTAATAATGTGTTAAATTAATAATTTTAATGAATTTTTTACTGTTTTAATGGAAATCAAAGTTAAAATTTTTATTATGTTGTATCATAAGCTGGAAAACATTTAATACTAGATCGGTGGGTATTCATAAATCGGATGTAAGCCGACTTTGGCAAAAACATGGGCTGAAAATATGATTACCTAAACCGGACTGGTTTTAGGCGGGTACCCGGTAGACCGGTTTGAACCGGCCGGGCTGGTCTGGTCCGGTTTTAAAAACTGTGCTATGCCATTCGGCCCATCCCATCACTTAATTGTAATTTTCTCTAATAATTAATCTCTAAAAACCATTTCATATTTTCCACCCTTTTCGACGATGGGAGGAGGTTGGGCAAGGGCATGCCCCTCCGGTGGAAATGGCCTGCTCTTGGGCCGCCATAGACCCATCCATCTGCATCCATCCCCTTCCAACCGCCTCCCACCTGCTCCCTTCCATTCCGGTACCCGATCCTCCACCACCGTTCGGTATGCAGATGTTTGGGGTGGTTCTTCCCGCCGCTGCACGCTAACACGGGTCTCTCTCTTCTCGCTTTGTAGCCAGGGCAGTGCATAGGAGGAGGTCGTACGATGCTTTATTTCTAGATGCAGGGGGCACCCTTTTGCAGCTGGCGAGGCCGGTGGAAGAGACATATGCTTCCATTGGCAAGAAATATGGTAGGGTTGGATAAATGTGCACATTGGATTCTCATGTTTTTTATGGTTCATTTGATGTGTTGCACTTTATTTATTTATTTTTTATTTGTTGTTGCACATTGGGATAAAAAAAAGGTGTCACTGCAACTGTGGGAGAGGTAAAGCAAGGGTTTAAAAGGGTCTTTGCAGCTGGGTGGCCTGACAAGATTCGATATCAGGTATTTTTAAATACTGTTTGTTCTGTATCTGATCAAGAATTAAAGGAATCACTTATATCTGTTGTGGAAATGTTTCTTTTGTGAATGCTGTGGTTAAATTGATGTTCATAGAGCATTAAATTGGGTGAGTGAATAGGTTAATATTTTTATCGTGAATTATCATGCAGACAAGGGAGGTGACATGAAGTATGCCTTGGTTGGGTGGGTTGGGTTGGGTTGGGTTGATGGAGACTAGAATGCTTATAGATGTTATCTTGCTCCAAAACCTGACTCAAGTAAGGCTTTTCCAATGCATAAATCCAAGCCATTGGCCTTGCACACAATCGACACTAAATCCCCCTTACACATCACGCTTCCCAAATAATCTCTCCCTCACACATGGCGAGGCCAAATGTTACACATGCTGCATTGCATGTTAAAGTGAGGTTCTAATAGACAACCAATTTGCGCTATCCGAACAAATTACCATGAGGTCCATGAATCTTTAGCTCGAGCTTTGATTCCATTTGTTAGGCCAATTAGATCCAATAAGCTTCCATGGACCTCTCTCACTCCAAAAGCCACCTTGAGAAGGCATTCTGAAGGCTGAATCATTGGCATCCCATAATTGATGTGGCGTAAATTAGTTTATAATCAATAATCCCTTGATATTTTGAGTTTTAGCTACGCCCATAGTTGCAAAAATCAGAATCAGAATCTATTTTTGATGGAGTCATTAAATCGGATCGAATCAGTCGAACTCGATCAAGAATTGGTTCAGTTGAATCGGTCCAAATCGGTCTAAATCGGTTATATATAATAATTTGACAACTCATAACATAAATGTATAAAAGTTAGGTATTGATGTCATTTTGATATTATTGTGTGTATTATATTTTATGATATTTTTAAAGATTTTTTTTAAAATTATTTGAAGTTAATTATTATTTTTTAATTTAAGTCGGAGTCAAGTCAACTTTTAATTGCGAGAATGCCACCTCTGATGTGCCCCGTTGCTTCACCCCTGTTGTCACCCTACCCTGCCTCCCCTAGCTGGCCCCGCCCCGGCCCACCTCCCCCTGCCGGCCTTGCCCCCCCCCCCCCCCCATCTTCTACTACTTTGTTTAGTAAACTTAACAAATAACTAGCATCTCAATTGATCCAAGGAAATACATTCCTCTTGGGCAGTAAATTAGAAAATTGATCAGAGTTTTACCAGATTGATTGGTCCACTTATCAGACATAATAGAGCAACCCGTTGTCTTCCAAGATACTTTTATATCCTCTAAGCTAGCATTTATAAAAGCCACTTCATTCGTAAGAAAGTTACTTGATAAAGAACCTCTTCCTAGAGGTTTGATCCCTTGATCACTGTATTTACCTGCCACATTAATCATTTTATGAAAGTAAGGCTACTCAACAATATGGAAAGGAATTGCACTGTGATAAAAGAATCGAGCAATGGCTGTGTGTAATTGCTCTTTTGCTTTCTTTTCTACTGTCGTAGAAATTCTCATTTGCTTTAATGTACTCTTCTTCTCACTTTTAATAAAAGATGTCTTCCTCTTCCCAGTAGATTTAGAGCACCCGACATCTTTTTTTAATTTGCTCCCGAACTTCAATCTATTCTATATCTGACTCATTCAAACCATATGACCCTATTTCTTCTCTAATCTTTCCTTTTTCTTTTTTTTTCCACACTTTTGAAATAGTCTTTCATTTTTTGTAAATCTGCTTTATGAACTTTCTTACAAGCAGCAACATTTTCTTTTATTCCAGTAATATGTTGCTTGAAGTGATATACCCCTCCACTTATGATTTTTTTACAAAAGTTACAGGTTATTTGCTTCTTGGATGTGTCAACTGGTGTGCCATATTCCCAACCAATATCCATCTTCCCTATGACAAATCTGGCACTTATAAATAAACCTGCTTTCATAATAAAATGTGACATACAAGATGCACAAAACGTAAATCGTGAGAAAATAAATGAAGCAAAAAATGTTCACCGTCTATATGTCCCAACAAGGCTCCAGTGAGAAGATTTTACACAGCCAAACTAACTTACAAAAGCACTTGTTAACAATGGCAATCACGATCCACCTGCAGCCACAAATAATCACGATTCACAAAAACTCATGTCAGTCAAACACACTAGCTAGTTATATACTTCCACTTGAAGTATATAACAAGCTAGCTAATATAACTCATGTCAGTCAAACACAAAAATTCTGTCAAGGGGAAATTGCACAGGACATCACAAAAAATCCTAACCAGCCATGAATTTCTATTCAACATTTAATGGCATTCAGAGTGGCTAGGTAATCATAAAATTACTATTCAAAAGTTTGACACAAAATCTGAATGAATCAAGTACGATCTAGAGAAGCTATGGGGCACAGAGCTTAAACAATTGAGGTCGATAATTAAAAATCAGAAAACAGTATCCCAATATGCATAATGCATCAAGTAATGCAATAATTACCTTCCCAGACTTCTGATCGGGAACAAGAAATTCAAAATAGTCTTCAATTCAGGTGCAGGTTCATCAACAGTAACCGTTGCAAAGAGCTGAAAACATGACTCTTTGAAGTCAAGGCATACTTTTAGAGGAACATAAAAACAAAGCCCTACCCATATTAAGCTTTTAGCAAACAAGATTAACTAACAAATAAGATTAACGTGAACAAAAATCTAATGGAACAAAAATCTAAAAGTTTACTTCTTACATTCGAGTTTGTGTCCACTTTAATGTCAGTAGTTATATTCTTGTTCTTCAACGGTGTGTTGACATCAACTAGGAATATGTCACCCTTTTGCAAACCGCTTGCGGTAATAGCCTGTAATAGACATCGCATAAATAAAAATACAAACCATGCAAATGCATCAATCCTTCATTTTGACCAGTATAGCACAATGTGATAGAGTTGGAGATGGAAGAGTGTAAAGAACTCTTATAAGCTAGAAAAAATATATAGTTCAGAAAAGACTGAAATGGCTAGGTACAAGGCAGGCAAAAGGAACGCTGACACACAGACATTATCTCGCAGGCAAAAGGAACGCTGGAGGCAAAGGTGTCGGCGGCGAAGGGAGGGCCGAGGCACAAGGGGGCAGCGGCGGTGGGAGGCAGAGGCACACGGGGAGGGCGGAGGGAGGGGCCATGCACACGGGAGCGGTGGTGGAGGGAGGCCGAGGCTCACGGGGGCTATGGCGGAGGGAGGGCTGAGGCAGAAGGGGGTGGCTGTAGACGGGCAGAGGGAGGGACGAGTTATAAGGATTTTAGGTTTTTAAAATTCCAATTCCACTTTTACCTATGTGTAAATAATTTATTTATTAAGATACTTAGGTTATTTTCGTCATTTGCCAGTAAAAACCGATTCTCTCCGATTCACGCCAATTTAAAATCAGCCGTAAATCGGTACAAATCGGTCGACTCAATGTCAGTTTTTTAATTAACCGATTCGGCGGTTTTTTCGGATGGGATGCATTCTGATCCGATTTAAATCGACCGATTTTTGCAACCCAGGCCACAACGTAGTTGTTGGCGTGCTTTAGTGCACAACTCTCGGAGATCCAAGATTTATTTCACAATGCAATGCCAAGATATGGCTTTGTGGCATCAAAGTGCCAAACTCTTGACATTTGATGTTTCATTAGATGGTGTAGTACCCAAAATTGGGTGTCGTAGTGCCGAACAGTTAGTTATTGTATTTTCTTTTGGGACTTTAAAAATTATTTTCTTTGTAAATCTTAGTGTCTTTTTACCGACTACTCTCTTTCTTCCCAACTCTTTCTCCATTGATTCTTTTCAAGTTTTTGGTGGAGAAACTTTATTTTCAATAGGATTTCATCATGAGTCAGGTGGTGTGATTAGATTTGTATGCTTTTTTGCTTGATGCACTCACAGGGGAAGAATCAATTGTATCTTGGATACAAATTACCGGTCTCTACTGCAGAGTGGTAATTTTTTATTGAAGAGAGCATCTCAAGTGCGCTTTCTATTTGATTTGTTAATCAAATTTGATTTATATTTTGTGGTTTCCTTCTATTAGGTGTGCAAGTTCCAATATTCATTATTTATTTCAAAAATTTCAATACAAAATTACTTGTTGGAGTTTGCATCATGGTAATATATAAAACTGTTAAGACTTAAAAGTATATTGGGAAAGATTTTAAGCGGTGGCAAAAGGTACTATTTTTTTCTTAAGGCTTTGAAAATTTATTATAATTTACTTAGCTTTGATGATAATGTTGGGGATCGTGAACTGGGTAAATCTACTTGTAAGGAAAAATTTAATAAAGATGACTACCATGGTCACATTTTTAGTCCATTAAGTGATAAATTCTATCATCTCTATTATGTGACTACTATTTTTAAGGACTTGTGAAACATCTTTAAAAAAAATGAAAAAGAAAATGTAGGAACAGAGAAGTATGTTATGGGTGAATAGTTTGCTTATAAGATGGCAAAAAACATTTGTCCATGAACATTCTTATAGGGTTCAAAACCTAGTAGGTAAAGTACTGGGAAAATGAATTCCTATTAACAAGAGGCTACAAGTTCAGGCACCTATTGATAAATTTCCACCTTCTTGAAGTGATTTTAAGGTTAATTTTAAGTATAGAATGTGATGCTTTGTGTATAGACGATGTAATGTCTTCGATTTAGATTGAAGACAAACATATGGAGAAAAACAAGACACTCAACACTTATACACCTAATGAGATAGACCATAATGCTATTGTAGGTGAAGGCCAAATGCATAAGCAATACTTGAAGAGAAAGAAATTTGAAAAGGGTGATTACTTCAAACACTAATTGGAAAATTTCATGGAAAAGGCAAAAAGATGACAAATCATATTATGTATATGGTAAATTGGGTACTTTGAAAGAAACTGCATCCATGAAAAGATTTTTAAGAATGAAAAGGACAGTTCAATGCAAAAAGCACAAAAAGGAGCGGGTAAACTTAATTTCAAAATTTGTTATGAGTAGCCTTGCCTCACTTGGCCCAGCTACATTTGAACTGCTTGTCGTTTTGTGGGTTGAACTGATTCTTGAATATCTTATGAATGTAGTTCCTTGCAAAGTGCCCTAATTTACCACACATATAACACAATTTGTCATCTTTTTGCCTTTTTTTATAAAGCTTTTCTCTTAGTACTTGAAGTCTCTTCCTTTTTGAAATTCTTTATCTTCAAATAAGGCTTATATTTTTTGCCTTGAACCACATTTGCACGAGGCCCTATCTCACCAGATGCAAAAACATTGTGTTTCTTGGTTTTTCTCCGTGCTTTTGTCCTCAATCTAAATCGAAGATATTGTATCATCTATATTCAAAGCAACCCTCTTATATTTAAGACTATCCTTAAAATTTTCCAAGGATAAGTGCGCAACCGGTAGTGTCTCATCAATAAGAAATTTTTTTGCCACTATTATAGCTAGTAGGTTTTGAATCTCATGAGCTTGTTCAGGGAAGGATTTTTCTTTTTCCGCCTTGTAATCGAAGTATTCAGTCATAATATACTTTTCATCTCTTACATTGTCTTTTCTATCTTTCTTTAAAAGGAATCCCACACTCCTTAGTAATAGTAGTCTCATAATAGAGGTCATAGAGTTTATTGCTTAATACACTAAGAAACTAACCTGGCATGAGTAGTCATCTTTATTAAAATTTTCCTTACGAGTAGATCTACCCAATTTATGATCCTTCACATTATCATCAAAGACAAGTGCAGTATAATAAAACTTGAAAGTCTTAAGCTAAAAACTCATTCTCTTTTGCCATCATTTAATATCTTTCTCTACTATTTTTTCAAGCTTAACAGTTTTATCTATTTCCATGATGCGAAGTCCAACTAGTAATTTTATATCAAATTAGCAATCTCTCCTATTATGCCCAAGTGGGAGATTGTTTTGGAGCCCTTAGCGTGCTTAGTGAAGAATAATAACATTGTGCTTAGCACGCAGTAGGTTATGCTTGGGCCCAATCAATGCGAGTAAGTAATATATATTGGGAGTTACTTAGTTAGTACAGTGTTACTTATCCGTTTGTTATGGGAGTTACTTATTCTATTTGAGGCTATAAAAGGGGTTCTTGGGGGTGTATCTTCATTGTAACCTCATGGTAATATACGTACGTTGCGGGAATTACTTAGTCAGTACAATGTTACTTATTCGTTTGTTATGGGAGTTACTTATTCTATTCGCGGCTATAAAAGGGGTTCTTGGGGGTGTATCTTCATTGTAACCTCATGGTAACCTAATTGGGAGACTGGGAAAAGGCTAGAAGCTGTTGTTTGTCTCTAGGGACAAGGGTTTCAAGGGTTTTCCTTTGATCTTCTGGTTGTAGAGATTGTATTTCTTGTTGTTCTAATGGTGAGAGATGACCTGGGGAAGATGTTCTAGGATTTCTCTATAACTTGTGGAGTGGTTGTTTGAAGTGGTTATAATTTCTTTGATTGTGGTGAAAGCACTTGGTTGGGTCTCCGGAGTGGGAATTTCCTTACTTTGTCAAATTCCACGTGTTTTGTTTGTGTTCTTTTTGCATATCGTACTCCTTTGATAACTATCATTATTCTGCCACTTGTTGGGATTTTTCTTAACAGATGGGAGGGGGATTCTGGTGGTGCAATTGTTGGTCTTATCACTAGGTTGTGAAGCTAAATTCAATGGAAGAAAAAGAGCACTGAAAGAGGGGTGAGTGGTGGCTCTCGTTGGACTCATGGTGCTTATAATGGTGTCCTAGGTTAAGAGGCCCAAGAGAACTATAAAGCTGATATGGCGCTATAACACTTGATGCATGGATGTGAAATTGGGTATATCTCCCTTGAGGGAACTGAGTGACGTAAGTCAATTTCAATGAGAAGGATGAAAGCCATGAGAAACCTGTGCATATTAAGACATGCAATACAAATTTCCGCACATGTTAAAAAAATGCCCACACTTGTAAAATGAAGTAATTTAAGAGGTATGTAGCTGTAGGCACTTGTGTGCATTTAGCACTATCGTACTGAACTATGCCAGGAGTGGAAGTCAGAGTTTGGAGATTTGTGTTAATTTAATAGAGTGATTCCATATAAATTTATGGACTTAACCTAAAGCTTCAAAAATCATTTCGAGAGCTATTTATGATAGAGCCTTCTGATTTGCAGTGACAAAAATCGTACTGATATTTTCTCTTCCAAGCATCCAGAAGTATGATGTACACATGAGCACCTTCCTTCTTTCATATCATTGAGAAAATAATTGTAGAGCTAGCAGTTATCTAAAATTAAAATGTGGAAGGGACATAAATGGTCCAACATCTTTTATGATTTCA
Source organism: Piper betle (assembly GCA_033002965.1). Lineage (NCBI taxonomy): Eukaryota > Viridiplantae > Streptophyta > Magnoliopsida > Piperales > Piperaceae > Piper > Piper betle. The sequence continues at coordinate 10,716 of JAURVB010001827.1, read as the reverse complement.
AGAATAAACCTTGAATTTTGATATATTTGTAGGGTGATGGTCGCCCATTTTGGAGGTTTGTTGTTTCAGAAGCCAGTGGATGTTCAAATAATGATTATTTTGAAGAAGTATATGAGGTTAGTTGATATTTTTGAACTTAGCAAATCATGGACTATGTTGTGCACTTGATTTCTTCTATACTCCTGCTGCACACATTGGAGTTGTCAGCATACTAATCCCATGATTCCTTGTTTGTTGAATATATATGAGTGTAGTAACTTCCACATTTAAATGGTTGAAAAACTTTTGAATCTATTTAGTAATATTAAACCGCTTGTCTGAGTACTTTATTTTTAAGGATGTATATGTATAACTGATTACTTATTAAGAATTTCTGCCAGCACTACGCCAATGGTGATGCATGGCACCTTCCTGATGGGGCTTACGAGTCACTTTCTAATTTGAGAAAAGTTGGAGGTTGTGTATCTACTCTGCCGATATTTCATTCTTCCATTTTCAAAAAATACTGTCAGTTAAAAGGGTGCGAAGTATATCTTCTCATTTATGCAAATGCTTAATGCAGTTAAACTGGCTGTTGTCTCCAATTTTGACACTCGGTTGCGCAAGCTACTAAAAGATCTTAAGATTGCAGATATGTAAGTGTGCCTTTCGAAAAATTTAAACTTCAGCCTTTGTCACAATACTTTAAAATTTGACTTTATTGTATATTTAAATTATCTGCAGGTTTGATGCCATTATTGTCTCTGCAGAAGTTGGTTTTGAGAAACCCGCTCCTGAGATATTTAGGGCTGCTTTGGGTATAAAATATGGAAATATTCCTTTAAAAAAATAAAAATCTGAGTCAGTGGTTTTCTAGTTTAATGCTTTCCACCTTAGTATTTTTAGCATGTGAGTTTAAGTTATTCGTTTTACGTAGTTCCATTTTTGGAAATTATGCTATTAGTATTTTATAGGAAAGTTCTACCAAGTTTAAGGAATCTTCTTTTTCTAATATTTATTGGGTGCTTCTTTCCATTGTTCAGAATTATGTTCTAGTGCAAAATTGAGAAGTAGTTTATTTTAGTTTATTAGGTTTTCAGGAGTAGATATAGATTTGCTATATAAAACAAACTGAACATTGAACAGCAATGCCATACTTTTCCCTTTATTGGAACACTCTGGATATAAGAAAGGACAATTTCGCATCTAATAATCTTGTAGGTATGCAACTTGGTTTTGCCTTTTTGAAGGGGTGGACCAGGCCCATCAGTTTGCATTTAACCTTGTTCAGTAGAAGTGGTATTGGAGCCAAATCTCTACTGTATTGTATGTGGGCCTAGAATAGACTTTAATTAGGCCTATGGATGGGAATTTAGGAAAATGAAATTTCCTTAATAGAGGTCGACTGTGTAACACTTCTGAATATCCTCACCATTGATTTGTTGTACTTTGTAGACCGTGTTGGTGTTGAGGCTGATAAAGTTGTTCATGTTGGTGATGATGAGATAGCAGATAAGAAAGGAGCAAACAATGTGGGAATTTATTGCCGGTGTGTGTTGGTCATCTTCATGAACTTTTTGGTTGATTGATAACTGGTATTTTAATTGGTAAAATGTAGTATGTCACCCGCCTTGCTGTCTTTTGCATGTTTGGAAAACTAACAAATGGATTTCTTAGGTTTTTAAACGTCTAGTTTTTTGCATTTTATAATTTTAAACCATTTGTACTATCAGGGAAGAGTTTGGACTTTTCAGGGCATCGTTATTCTGACTTATTAAAGATCTGATGTGTAGCTTATGGGGATCTGAGATAAAGACATTTGCTGAACTAGAGGACCTCGTTCTTGGAGCAGATGCTTCGAATGATTGAAGTTTGATTCACTCGATACAAGCATGTCTTAGCTCATGTTGCTGAAAATAAATGTATCATTCCCTATCTACATTTGTTTACTTTGTTACATTTCTCAATGTGCTTATTATTTTCATATGTAATATCATTATAGGTTTTTTAAGGTCTTTAATAAATAATAAGGATGTCATGTTTCACTTGAAACCCTTAGGCAAGATACCTTGGAAAAAAAAACTCTGAGGCGAGCAGATGCATTTCAAAGAAGCAAACATTTAAGTTGACCTGGAAGAAAATGGCTCTATTTTCTGTGTTTTATTAATGTTTAAAAATAGCAATTGGTGCATTCGTGAAAGATTTAATTATGCAGTTTAAACAGCATTTCCCATTCAAAATGAGGAGACTGGATTCGTACTGTTTGATAGACTTTTTCTGTTTTCATCTGAGCATATATGTTGAGGATTAGGTGGTGGATCCATAAGAGTTAGGGGATTGGTTGGCTGCAAAGTTTGATCTAATTTATCATTTTAAAGCAGAAGTCATTCAGTTGTATTTATAGATGGCGAAATAATGTGGATTATATTTTCTATGTTAGGATGTCGTGGACCACAATTGGTATCAACTTCTCACAGGTAAACTTGGTAAGCCACAAGTTAAGATACTTTTTTAATTGTTCATTTCCATGTTTATATAACTATTGGTTTTGGCTATTTTATTTGGATTTATTCTGTTTCTCTTCTATTCCGGTTTTTACGTGTACATTTCTCACATTGCTACATAAACGAACAACCATGGAGGTTTTTAGCAAGATAGTTGAAGAGCAACGTTAACATCATTGAGTTGCATCTGCCCCAAACATAAACATATGGAGAGCTGGCGTCAGAGTTTAGGGCATTGGCCGTAGCTCTCATTGATGTTGGACATTTTGCTTCTGTCAACATACATAACACTAAAACTGTGTCTATCATTCTGGGATTAGGGAATTGGGTGGGGTGGGGGTATAATAAGCTTGGCCCTAACAATAACAGTGGATGATCCTTGTTGGGAAGAAAGAAAGTAAACATGAAACAGAAAGGGTTGGGCTAGACGAAGATGAGATGTGAGGTTGGCCTCTAATGCTCCAGTTTCATGAAGTGGAATCTCATTTCTAGTATGCCATGAAGGCAATCTACATATCAATACAAGCCTCAAAACAAGGCATGAAATCATATTCTTCCCTAACAATCTATCGTTTTACAATCTAACTGAATTTACAGTACCTAGATTTAGGTAAGTCAAATCGAGAGAATCGAGGGAAATCAGAAGCTATCCAAAGATCCTCAATGGTGAATAGGCAATTCATCTACATGAATGCAAGGATAACAAAATATGTACTTTATAATAATGCATGAAGGGAGGATATCCTTACCCAGCAATCCAACCCATGAACTAAAGCCTTGAACATCTCCCAATAAGCTGGCAACTTTCTAGGATTACTTTTCTCATGAGTTGCCTTCTTTGCCTAAGTTTGTCTAATCTGTGATTAGGCCTATATAGTTAATATGAGTTTTCTCTGCTTAATTCTACTTATTCAGTTTTATTATTTTAGACCTGCTTTTGTCATTTATGCTTATGAGATGTCTAAGTAAAAGGTTTATAATTGATTTCAAGTTATGCCTTGTTATTGTTACTAGCTAACCATCTGCTTGCGATTTATGCTATGAAGTTGTGTTACTTTATAATCACTACAATTGTGGGGCTTCATTTTTTATTTTGTTTTTGTTTATTGGTCATTGATTATAAAATTCGGTTTGTGACAATAATTCAAACTTTTGATTTTTTAGTTGAAATTATTTGCTTTGGTCATTGATCGTGAAATTTGATTTGTAATAATGTCTGTTGCTTCTGTTTTTCTTTTAAAGTTGAATTTATTTATATTTCTCATTTATAATAGTGTTTAGTTTGCAATACTGGTTCTGGCTGTAGCTTGTTATGTTGAATATTTGTTTTGGTCATTGATCATAAAATAGATTATTTATTAAGTTTTCATATTGATTATAACATTTGGTTTGCAAAAATTAATGGTGACTTAATTTTTTTAAGTTGAATTTATTTGTTTTGGTCATTATCACACATAAAAATTGGTTTGTAATAGTGATGGTATGTTTTGAGTTTTTAAGTCAAATTTATTTTCGTTAGCTATTGGCCAGTAATCATAAAATTTGGTTTGTAATAATGATGATGTTGAATCATCTAAGTTCCAAATTTACTTGTTTTATTCTGGACAAAAATGCATTTTATGTTTTTGTAATGTGACATGTTCTTATATAAGGTTGGAAGATATAAGACTGAGTGAGAATATAATTTTAGAGCATTCATTTGGTTTATTTTTAACACCAGGGAGGTTTATATGTTGAAGTTGTAGATATATTAAATACCTTTTTTCATAAGAATAAGATTAGAATATTAGATTTAACTGTAATATTAGTTTTTCCCTTCATTTACTTCACACTTTGGTCTCATGAATCCATCATTTAATTACAGGGAAAAACCTAAATGTTGCAATCAGCCACGACTTTCGAAACGAAGTGGAACTTAAACTATTTTGGAAGTTTATATTAGCAACTAACTCTTATCACTTTTGAAGAGTCCAAAATTTTTCTATAATTTTTTGAATAATAGTCAATCTTTATTTGCAAGATAATAAAATTTGCTTGTTATAGCCTTGTTTTGTTTGTATTGTGAGATATCACTACATTCATTTTCTTGAAAATGGATACAAGCTTGGTGGTATAGCCTCCATTTGTATTTGTAAATTTTAATTTACTGTTCAGCTCTTGGTGCTTTAATGGGATTGAAATTAAATAATACGACATTGGTCAATTTATTACAGTCAACAATTAAAATTGTGTCCTTGTAAAAGATAATTCGATGCATAATGGCAACCTAGAAGTCACGCATCTCGATTGCATAATGGCTAAAGTTAAATTCATATAGATGAAAGAGGGGATGATTATGCTCCAATTTCTAATTTACATGACATCTTGACTGCGGTGAAATGGTTAGTGAGAGGGTGGAGAATCCACAGGTTTTCATGTTGTAAAAATGACAGTTTTGTTGGCGGGATGCATTTTCTAATGCCACCTTTCTCTTTCATTAAGGCTTGGGATAGATGGTGCAAGATATCCAGTAAGTTGACTGCGATCATTAGTGGAGTTGTGGAGAATCAACGCTAAGAAAACCAATAGTAAGAACATAAAATTAGCTCGATGATTTACCCGTACATGAAGGTTAGATTTATGATCAAGATGAACGGAACACAAGTATAAAAAAGTTCCACCCTTTCATAGAAGAAAGGCGCACATAATTGTGCACCACTTACCAAAAGTTTCTAGTTTGATGATATCATGTGAAGTTGGTAAATGTGGAATAATGTTTCTTTTAACTCATTAATATTAATGATTGCCTAGCAAGACATTATCGGGGCAAGCACTAAAAAAATAATTGAAGAGTTAGGATTTGTGTATGACAGGATGGATACTTGTCCAAATGCTTGTATCTCATATTGTGACGATGAGTAAGCTAAAAAATGTGTACCCTAGGTAAAAAGAATATAGGTGGATTTCTAGTGCAAATAAAAATAATGGAGAACCTGTTTCTCCAACGACATCTAAGATACCGAAAAAATTCCTGGATTACAAGTTACGACAAAAACATATTGCAGGAGGCATGCGTTAGCAAAATGGCAAATGAGTTGATGGCGCAAAAATACCATTCTCTATTGCTCATGTGTGGAATGCTTTGGTAAATTAGCGAGTGATGGCTTCAATGCTAATAATGGTATAACAAGTTACATCATATGTGTTGGTGGTACTTGTGATTTTTCTGCAATTATAATGTTAAAATAATTCTGGGTTTTGTACTAAAGGCCTCTATTCGCATGTCCAGAGTGTCATTGTCTGAGGAAAAATAATAAAGTTTATGATGTTTTTGATGGGACAATATAATTTAGAACAATTCCAGTCACTAGTACTCACATTCTAGGTGAATACAACAAATTCTTGCCCCATCCATATGGTAAATAAAGTAAAAGAAAATAAAAGAGAGAAGTCATGTTTTGCATAATTGGAGGAAGGATAGTATGCTTACAAGTTGCCGTGGTGAACAGTGTTGATTCATCATAATTTAAAAGTAATGCACATAGAGAATAATTAATTGAAAAAAATAGTCTTAGGAGATAATGTTAACAAATTCAGTAGCAAACTTTTTATCCAAAAGCTTTTATTTCCATTGAAATGTGAGAAATGGAAGCCTGGCCCACATGAAATCAAAAGCAAACTATTTGATTTTGTAAAATTATATGTTCATAATCATTCTGCAAGCTATCTTTGTAATGACCGCCGGTGAGAGTCCAGAGCCAAGTATTACCAAAAAATAAATAACTAATTGAAAAAATGATTTAACAACAATTAGTTACAAACAAAAGAGTTAATTCCATCAAGTTCATAAACCAGTATTATTAGGAAGCGAAAATAAATTGGTCCAAGACCTAAAACAATAGTTTACCAAAAGTGCATAAAGCCTAAAACAAGGGTCCAAACAAAATAAACTAATAAAATAGCATTTTATCAACAGCTTCTCGATGCATCAACCTCAACTGCCCATGTTTGAACTTATAGAAATAATTTGTGTTGGTGGCCATGATGCATGAATCGGCCGATTCCGTGCGGAATCCGCCGATTTAAATCGGATCGGCATCGTGCCGATCCGATTTCGGGGCCGACTCGGTCGGCCCCAAATCGGCCTCGGAATCGGAATTGGCCGGTTTTTATGAAATTACTAAAATACCCTAGGTATGATTTTAATTAAATTATTTAAGCATGAGTAAAATGGTAATTTGGATTTTAAAAACCTAAAATCAAATCCACTCCCCCCACGCCGCCGCCGCCGCTCGTCCGCCCGCTGCCGCCCCGTTTCCCCCTCCGCCGTGCTCCCCGACTCTGGGCTCGCCGCCGACCAGGCTACTGACCTCGCCGTCGACGTGTATCCGGACCGAATCGGGCTGTGACGCACGAATCGCCGCCGACTCACGCCGGCTGTGGGCCGCCTCGCCACCGACTGCTGGCCGCCGACTGTTCGTCCGACCGGGCTGCCGACATCCTCCGACATTGTCACCGCGAGACTCGCCGCCGACTGGGCCGGTGGCGGCGGCGAGGGGGTAAAGAGTGGCATTCTCGTAATTAAAAGTTGACTCGAGTCTAACTCGAGTAAAAAATAATAATTAATTCTAAATAATTTTAAAAAAATCTTAAAAAATATTTAAAAATATCAGAAACTATAATACACAAAATAATATCAAAATAACATCAATACCCAATTTTAATATATTTATATTATAAATTGTCAAATTATTATATATGACCGATTAAATTAATTTGGACCGATTCAACTGAACCGATTCTTGGCCGATTCAGATCGATTCCGATTCTGATTCCGAGTCCCTCGAAAACCGATTCCGATTCCGATTCATGCAACCATGGTTGGTGGTGAAATTACTAAGCACAGACAACAAATTCATTTAAATTTGAGTCTACATCAAGCTCTAGTCTAAGGGGTGGTCACCCCTATAGGCGCCAAAATATCGACTGTGATTACAAACGTTACCCCTTGGCCATAGGTCCATAATCCTAACCCATTCTTCAATCTCCAAGTGTGCAATGGATTAGTGGCATCTAGGGGTGTAATAAACAAGTCAAACAGGCCCGTGAGCATTTTGTGTTCACCTCAATTTGGCTTATAACTCATGCTTGCTAATTTTGTACTAAAAAGATATTCGGTTAGAAATGGATAGCTAGTTGAACTATTAGCAAAACTTAAACTATAGAGTGTTTGACTTGACATGGTTCAAAATTCGATCCGGACGTGTTTGAAGTCAATAAAATACTCAACTTGACTATACTTGTACAACACCTTTTATGTCAAATTGTTCATATATGTTAATAACTCTTAAACCATTGTAAAAATCTAAAAATAATTAAGTTATTTTATTATTGATTTTATAAATCTTAGAACAAATCATAAATATTATTTAATTAAATTAATTTTTAAGAATAAATATCATAATTTATCAATTATTACTTTCAGAGTATAAGCATGATGATATTTATGAATGATTTCAAATAAGCTTTATTTATTATATTCTACTTTATTTTTTTACTTTTCCCTTTTGGTCGAACAAGGTTCAACTATAGGTCGAACTAGTTGGCTTGGGTTAGTAGCAGTTAAAATCTTTTTTGTAAGCTGATATGGTGTGTAAGAATGGAGTTTTGGTTGAAAGTTAAATATAAGTGAAGACTTTGTCTCCTCACGTTGGAATCTTACGATTGGGAGTTATGAGTATGATTTAACACCCCTTTACATTAAATGTAATAGTAAATTTTTGACTTTTCATTATCACACTAATAGTTAGAGTTTCATATACTTATGTGTGATTATGTTCTTTTCTATGGAAGTTTAATGTCACGACTTCTTGAATTTCATACATATTTTTTGTATAAAAGAGAATTCTGTTGATGTTAAATGAAACATCCTCTTGATAGTTTATGAACACATTTTGCTGATAAATGGAGGGATTTAGAGAATTTCTTCAAGTAGCTTGAGGAAAAATACTTTTTTGGGTTGAATCCTTTGGAGCGTCTATTTTCTAACATTTTTTCTGCATTAATATCGTCTCTTCTTTGTTGGAAGCCTTTCTATTATTCTCGCGTATTGGATCATGTGTCGTAGTTGTGGGTGTCTCATCACAATTCTAGGTCTGTATAATTATTTGAAATATTATATATTCCTATTTCGCAGCTTTGGTAAGCCTAAGCCCACATTTAACCACTATGCGTCGAGCGCAATTAGGGTTAAAGAATTGACTCAGTTCGACACGGGGCTGCACCCTTAAACTTTTTGAAAGATTAAATACTTGCCCTCATGTCAAAAGAGGTGATAAGGTAGAGTGGCGTGAGACGACTCATTAAGCACTTGTGATACCGAGAGGGTGAGTCAATGACAAATATCGGTAATAATAGGCCGTGGGCCACGTAGCGAATATGCGCATACATGCGCATACATAGGTTTGTAGCTGGATAGGGTGGCCACCCCTCCCGACATAATAAGAGATCGACATAGACTCGTAATCACTAGAAAACTCAAATTCAGATATTGTGAAATATATTAACTTATTTCTTGTAATTATATGACTTAATATTTTTTCACTAATGTGGAATTGCCTCCATAAGTATGAGCATTATGGAAGGATAGATAAAGTCGGGATAGATGGATGACTATGTTATTAGACTATTTTTTTCTTCTATGTTGTTATACTTCTAGGTTATTTGCATGACAGTGTGTTTCAGATTCGTTTAATGGATCTTAGATTATTCCAAGCTTATATTATATTTTATTTCATGACACAACTTAGAATTTGAACTTTAACTAATTCCTTGAGTATGAATTTAATTTGTACTATTTATAAAGAATTTTATGTTATGGGTTTATTTACAATGTTGAAAATTAATAGAAAATTAATTTATAAGACACTTAGTTTTATATAGTAACACTTAGACTCATAGTTTGGAACAGACGAATCGTTACGACCATTAACAACTAATTACATCTAAGTATTGCCAATGCATAACATGTTATTTAATTACTAATTACTAAGCTATGGTTATCGTTTGATGGTAATATTTATCCTTACCCTAAATTGTTATTTTTTTCCAAGTCAAAATATAACTCATCAAGTTTATTGATTCAAAAGTTTTCATATATTGTGGTAGTAGTAACTCCTATTTACCAGTTACTTAGTTAATAACTACCTACTTCCTAATAACTAGGTGTTCCCTTCCAAGCCATACACGCGCCTTCTATAGGGTAAATTGGGCTGGTAAATGATACCTAAGGAAATAATTATACGTTAATACATATATACCCTGTCATGATGTGTAATATAAACAACACATAGGTCCACCGTAAACCACACGATCAATAATTATGGGGCTCAAATAGAAAGGTAACAATTAATCATAGCAAATAATATATTTTCCCTTAGAACAACAAAGATCATATCAACCCATATAACCAGAGTCGCACAATTAATTAAAGCATAACCATTAAGTAATTTAACCTTTAGTGGGTAATAGTCTGAACAAATTTTTACAGTTGCTGTAATCTCTAGTAAATTTGCATTTTTTAAAGTACAGGACAAGTTAGACATGTCAACTTAAAAAATTCATATATGCAGGATTATGTGGTAAAAAAATTTGAAACTTTATATGCTGAAAGTAGAAATTTTAAGGTTTCCAATGTAAAATGAATCACGCAAATTGGAGTTTTACACACTGAATTATGACTTCTTCAAATTGATGGATAAATCAGAAAAAATATAAAAAAATGTGAGAATTGATCAAGAAATTTTGTTTGGACTATTGGTCTTGACTGAATGCCTGGTTTATCAATATTATAAGGTTCAATGTCCATATGATGGACATAAGATGTTAATGAGAATTTGTTCTCAAAAGATTTATTCAGACATAACAAGAAAATAAGTTAACAAGTAAACAGTTTAATAAGTTAGCAGACGAAAAAAAGTTATAGTGAATAAGCTGGATATGGTCACGTATGAACCAAGTCTAGCAAGTTTAGGAAATAATGAAGCTTGACACTTCAATTTAATTGGTAGGTTGACATAAGTGAAGCCATGTTTTAGATTACCATTGATCAAAATTGCATCCAAAGGTCAATTTCGGTCTAGGTTGCAGACAATGTCCATGACGTAGTGTTCTAGATCGTGTTAGAGGTTTATAGGTAGATTGAGATCGTGTTAGAGGTTTATAGGTAGATTGGTCCTTTTAGACTAGTAGAAGG
>JAURVB010001826.1:0-14040 GCA_033002965.1 Piper betle | reverse complement strand
CGTCGAATATATATATATATATATATATATATATATATATATATATATATTTTCTGGTCTTTACAACAGTCTCGTGCCTAGACGGCGAGCTCCTGCAACGAACCTACATGAACATAACTATTTACTAACGCCCATACATATATGATGCACGCCTATATAACTAATATATCCACATGCATACAATCATCTAATCAAACATGACAATCATCTCAACAATTACCCTACATCTCTAATTGTCAAGCAAGTTAATAATTTTATCATTTCATATGTTACTTATTACCTAGCACTTTTAATTCCAATTTCAAAGCATACCTATTCTAATTAGGTGACAATGGTTTAATCAATTTAATCTGTTTAACTTAATGCTAGCATGCAAAACCTAATTCATACAAATTCATAAATTAACTAGTTAACAAGCATTTAATTAACTATTCAATGGTTTACTAACAATTTCATTACTAAGCATTCACATCATACAACACAATTTACGCTAATCATCACATGTTTATCATAATCACGATTAATTAAACAAAAATCATGAAGTTAATAAAATTAATTCTAATATGCTACTATGACCACAACATGTATGTAATAATTCTAAAAAAAGGGAAGAACCACCTCGCGATCGGCGCTGAAATCGGTGCCGACGGACGAAGGCGGTGAAGGCGAGTTGGCGGTTTTCCGGCGACTGTGCTGGCGGTTTTCCGGCAGCTCCGGTGGTTTTCCGGTGACTGCTCCGGCAAGGCAATCGGAGGTAGGGGTTAGCACCGTCTCGGTGAGCTGAACCCAATGGTGGTGATGACGAAGGCAGCCGCGGCGGTGATGGCCACCAACGGCGGCGTCGAGTGTGGTCGGGGCGGTCGGCCGCTCCGATCAGAGCCACGGCCGACCTCGACGGCGGCGCTAAGCAGGGGGAAAGGTAGGGGAGGTCGAGGGAGAAGCTCCGACGTCACGGCGGCGGCGGTCCGGCGCAGACGGCGGCGAAATCGCGTCGGGAACGGTGGGAAATCGAGGGCGATTTCCGGCGTCGCGACGGCGGACGGTGGCCGGGCGTGGTCGAGGCGGCAAGGCGACGGCATGGCCAGGCTGGCGTCGATCGGTGGCGAGTGGCGTCGACGGCGGTGGAAAGCCTCAAGGGCGGCGGTGGTGAAAACACGGGTTGGGGGAGGAAGATGAGAAGTAGAGGGGGTGGCAAAGTTGTAAATAAGACTTGACTCGACACCGGCTCGAGTCAAGAATGATAACGAACTCGGAATAAATCCTAGAAAAATCCAGAAAAATTGGGAAAAATCCCATAAACTCAAACAAAATATCACAACATCCAAATGACATGTCGTATAACTAGTAACCCACCCTAATACCATCTAACGCGTCCTAATGCGTTATTCGGCCTAAACTAATTCTACGGTCACAACATAAAAATAAAATAAAATCATCAACTGTATACTCTCATATCTACTGATAACTCAGTCTGCTGATGCGTATCTGACGCTATCATCGATACTTGGGTATACATAAACCCTCATAGCACGTGCGCACGGTCGGCCTCGGCCCCGCACACGTGTTCTGAAAGCTGAACCGACTCAAACTACGGTCAAACCAACCGGCTAACGACTATAAAACCCTGACTCGAGTCGTGGGTTTTACATGTTCCATAAGGTTTTGTTCCACCAAATTTTAGTCGCCGAAAGCTTGTTCTCCAATGTTCTAATTCCCAAAATTTTGAATCATGACTTGCCTTCTCACTTCAGATCCATAGGCAAGTTCTTTCTATTTATAAGTCAAAAGGAAATAGTGTAACATCCTATTTCTGGTTCATCGTTGAACCAAACCATAATATTATATTATTTAATATTACTATCTTTTAACTTAATTACATAGAAAACCATGCTCACAAAACCCCTTAAGAGCTATACCTACATAGCATTTTAGATTGAAGTCAACCACTAGCCACAACAACAACAAACAAAAATAAAAGAAATATAAATATTACTCAAAATATTATAATTATTGAAAATATAGGTTTAAAAAACATAAGGTTATTACATTAGTATACCAAGCCAAGAATAAAGATGTTCGATGACCAAATTAAAATGGAAAAACAGCATAAAACAATACAACAATAACGCGACGGGAGTATGAGTATGTGTGAAGGCTTTAGCTTACCCCTTTATACGTCAGCGACACTCTAAAAACACCACCTATATAAATATTAAAAAAAAATGTCATTAACAAGTTATGCAACAAGTTACCGATCTGTAAAATAAAATAACTATAATATTAAACTAGCATACAAACTTAGCAGTTCCTATTAAAGTAAAACAAAAAAGCGATAGTACACCAGAAGAAGAATCGATAACATACAAAGGAAACTATACCAGTGTGTGACCCGCGACTTATCGAGCAACACCCTTTCTCCTATCCTCTCTAATTCCACCATGCTCCCCTCTTCTTAGCTTTGAAGTAAATTAAGTACACCGTAGTCATGACATACTCTGTAGAATATGGTACCCATAGCCCTACGACTCTCTTGGCGTGAGAAGCTCATAAACGCAGGGGTGAAAAATGATGTAACAAGAAGAAAAAGTAGAGCAGTGCATCGATCCTATTGACAATTTAACAACTAGGCTCCTCAACAGATTGCACCCTGGGACTTACTCTTCGAAGTGGGACTTACCCAAAGTAACCTCCAATAGTCTCTTGACTCTCAAAATCACTAAAATATAATTTAAAAATAGTAGGCTTAGGTAGGGAATAATAATATTAATAGGCTTTTGGAAAAAAACAACTTGCGATGAATCTTTTGATTTTCTAAAACAACTCAAAGGATCTATTCCTCGAGGGTTATTAAACATGACGTCTAAATGCTCGAATTAAGTGGGTTGTGATAAAACTAATACCTAACTCGTCTTTTGATATAAAACAACAAACCCATTAGATAAGTGTATAATAAGAATTAAGTCCTAAATAGACCTGGTCGCCAAACTCCAAGCAATCTATTGGCGAGCTCAAACCATGCAAGTTATAAACAAATTCAACTCAACATCTAATACAATCTATATCATACATGCAGGAGAATAGGTGATAAAATGAGATAAAATTAATTTAAATCAATTGCTATATATATATATTTGTAGATTACAATAGATGAATGAAAATATAAAATGAATGAATGAAAAAAAAACAAAACAATAGTTCAAGAGTTACCAAAATAAAAGATTTAACCAAACTATACGTATACTAGATCAAGGTTCTTGATCTAGTTAAAAGTTATACATTTTCATCAAATATAAAAAAAATAGGATTAAATAATAACATACTCAAAAAAATGACTCATCATAGATTCGAAAATATGTACTTCAAAATATAGTTGACCTATAGGTACATTAATGTGCAACCAACTTTGATAGTAAATTCCAGCAAACTCCGATGGACGATAATGTTGGGAAGACTCAACAAAAGGTAGAAGGATGATAGTAGCACAATTTAAAATTTAGGGTAGAAAGATGTGTTTATAAAAGGAAAGTTTTTCATATAAAAAATGAGAAGATAAGAAAATCAAAGAACAATGAATCTTGGTATAAGGAATTGAAGAGGTCTACATAAATGTATTACAATTAATATACACGACTCACCATGTGGTATGTTCTATTAATGTGAAATGGTTCATGACATCTTTATAACTCTAATTAAATTATAATTAAATAAATTTTATAACTTTTGTAACAATACAATACTAAGGAAATTTGACATGTGTATGAAGTGAAACTGGTCATATATATATATATATATATATAATAGAAGACAAGCAGGAAGTGGTGTGATAGGAAGCCAAATGTTATATCAACTTAGGTATTTAATAACATGACACTAAATGCATCACTAACACACGCATCGCCATCCCCCCACCCCCTCAAATCCCTTCAACATGTAGATAGTCATATTAACTACTTCTAAAATACAACCCATGCCAAACAAAACCACACCAATAGACATCCACATGTGCCAAAGCCTTCTACGCCAAGGCACAAGCAACACCAATTCTCTCTAGGGCCGAGAGCTAAAAACCAAGCCAAACCAAATTGAACTAAAAGACAAATTGAATCAAATTAAAGACCAAACCAATCTGAACAATAAATAAAATCTTAAGCCAAAGCGCATGGATTGTACAATCTCACGTCTTTAAAAAAATTTTGTCTTCCAAATTTTTCCAAGAAAAGAGAACAACACTCAAAACACAAACACACTGCACGATAAACAATAAAGAAAATACCTCAACCTAAAGCTGAAAACTCAAACAAGCCAGAATGACTCATATGCAAATTATCCTCCAACTCTTAGGTGGATTCCTCAACACCTCTATGGCCCTATTGTACCGAAACTAATTTCACTACCATATTGTGAAGCTTATTTTCCTGATGGTCAAGAACACATAATACTTGCTCCATATATGATAAGTTCGCCTGCAACTCAATCTCCTTATAACTGATAATATAAGATGAATCTGAAATATACCTACTGAACATGAAAATATGAAATATTGGATGAGCAGCTGATAAATGTAGAGGTAGAACTAACTCATAAGCTACCTCACCAACCTGTTTCAAAATAGGAAATAGTCCAATATACATTGGCCTAGGCTTTCACTTCTTCCCAAATTTCATCTTTCCTTCTAAAGGTGACACCTTAAGGAATTCAAGGTCATTAACCTTAAATTAGAGTTCTCAACGTCTCAAATCACCATAAGACTTCTGTCGATCTTGAGCCGCTTTTAGTCTTTTCCTTATTTGAGCCACAACTTCTTGAGATTGTCAAACCATATCTAATCCAACCATCATAGGTTCACTACCCTCAATCCAACAAGATGGTAATCTGTAAGATCTTCTATACAATGCCTCAATGGGTATCATACCAATGCTTGCCTTGTAATTATTGTTGTAAGAAAACTCTACAAAGATATTGAAAGTCAATTGAGTCTGAATAGTACATTCTAAGCAAATCCTTTAAAGTCTGAATAGTACGTTCAAATTGTTCATCTGTTTGTGGATGAAAAGCAGTATTGAAAGACAATTGAGTACCCAATGCTTCCCAAAATTTGAAAGTAAATCTTCAATCATGATCTGACACTATCTCTCTTGGCACTCCATAATATCTCACAATCTCTGAGATATATAATCTTGTCAATTTCTCTAATGTGAAGTCCATCCCAATTGAAATAAAATGAGTAGATTTGGTCAATCTATCAATAATTACCCAAATAGCATCATGGTGATTTTTGATCTTTGGTAAGCTAAAGACAATCATATGCAATACATCCCCACTTCCATTCTGGAATTGCTAGAGGTTGTAGAATACCACCTAGCCTCATGGACTCTACCTTAATCTACTAACAAGTTAGACACTTTTGCATAAATATCACTTATATTTCTCTTCATACTTGGTCACTAATATGTTCTTTGTATACCAAGATACATCTTTGTAGTTCTAGGATGCACGACACTTCTAAAAGCATGTGCTTCAAAAGGATATCACTATGGAGATCAAGAAAATCTTGAACTTGAGGAACATAGAGTCAATTATTCAATTGAAATAATCTATCATCATTCTTAGAAAATCCTGGATAAGATTGCATAGAGATCCACTGATTTGGGAACACATATCTTTCTTGTGCCTAACTAACTCTACTAATTCCACTAGGCCTTATTCTTAATTAAGCCATTATGGATACAATATCTCGATCTCTAGCTCAGTTAGGTAATGACTCAAAGCATAAGCCACCAAATTAGCCTTTCATTCCTGATAATCAATCTTATTATCATAATCAATCAAAATTTCAAATCATATCATCCCCTTTGCCTATTGTTTAAGTCTTTTAAGGTGAAGATATAGTTCAAATTTTGATAGTCAATCACTAACTCGAATGGAGTTCCATACAAATAATTTCTCCATGTTTCAATGCATGAATCACTGTGACTAATTCCAAATCATAAGTCGGATAATTCTTTTTATGTGGCTTTAATTGTCTCAACGCATACATTATAACTTTGTCTCTCTGCATGAGTACACATCCTAATCCAACTCTTGACACATCAGTATATATCCATCTAAATCCACATCCTAATCCAACCCTTGACATATAGGCATATACCAAAAAATCTTTGTATCCAATCGATAATGATAGCACAGGTGTTGAAGTCAATTTCTCCCTCAAAGTTTGAAAATTTTGCTGGCAATCATCAATCCAGATAAAATTTTCTTACTTCTTATTTAATTTGGTAAAAGAAGCTGAAGTAGAGGAAAACCCTTGGATAAATCTACTATAATATCCATCTAAACCCAAGAAACTTCAAACTTTAGTGATCATCTTTGGTGGCTCCCACTTCTAAATAGGTTCAATTTTGGCTAGATCTACAGCAATTCTTGCAGCAAAAATAACATGACCAAAAAAATCACACTTTGGGAACATTGCAAACAATTTTGGATCTCTTAGGGTTTGCAGAATAGTTTTAAAATGTTGCTTATATTCCTTCTCTAAAGAAGAATAGATCAATATGTCATCAATAAGACAATGAGAAACTAATCTACATATAGTCTAACAAACTAATCTAAATATAGTCTAACACTCTTTTCATCGAATTCACGAACAGTGCAAGAATAGTAGTCAACCCAAAAGGCAACACCAAAAATTCATAATACCCTTATTGAGTTCTAAATGCTATATATGACACATCTACGGTTCTAATCCTTAGTTTATGATACCATGATCTTAAGTCAATCTTTGAGAATACCATGGCCGAAGACAATTAATCGAAAAGTCATCAATACGGGGTAGTGGATACTTGTTTTTAATAATCACATGATTAAACATCATATAATCAATGTACATCCTCAAACTCTTATCCTTCTTCACAAACAAAATCGGAGCTCCCCACGGTGACACATTAGGCCGAATAAATCCTTCATCTAATAAAGTCTACAATTGAGTCATTAACTCTTGTAATCCTGGTGGTGGCATACGATATAAAGCTTTTGAAATTTGAATAGTCCCAAGTAAGATTTCAATGGTAAAATCTCTCTTGCTCTAATAGCAACCCAATAATATCTTCTAGAATTACATCCTCAAATTCACGACCAATAAGAATATATGAAACCCCTAGTTTCTCTTTGTTGGTAGAGATCAAGGCAACCATAATCATTTTATATACTTGATCTATATATTTTGAAATTTTGTAATAACCCACAAATCCTGATGAAATATCCCTTTATTGCTTTTGAAAAATACAATGTCATCTACCCTTTCTAAAATATACCTTCTTTTTCTTACAACCAATCAACACTATCTAAAATATATCAAATTGTTATATTATTTAATAATGTTATCTTCTAACTTAATTACATAGAAGACCACAACCTCTTAAGATCTAACCTTACTTAATGTCTTCGATGGAAAATAACCACTACTCACAACCACAACAAGAAAAAACAAATAAAATAGAAACATTATTCAAAATATTATAAACTATTAAAAATATAAATTCAAAAAATATTGGGTTATAACATCAATATACTAAGCCTATAGTAAAGATGTTCGATAACTAAAATAAAATTGAAAAGCAATATAAAGCAACATAACAACAATGCGACAAAAGTATGTACATGTGTGAAGACTGTAGCATCCTCTTGTATCCGCCAGCAACACTATAGGGAGACCACATACATAAATATTAAAAAGAAAAAATATCAATAACAAGTTATACAACAAGTTACCAATCCGCAAAATAAAATAATTATTTTATCAAACTGGTATACAAACTCGGTAGTTTATATAAAATTAAAACAAGAATGGGATATTACAACACCAAAAGGAAACTACAATGATGAGCAATCGATAGCTTATCAGGCAATACCCTTTCCTTATCCTCTCTCCAATTCCACCATGCTCCTCTCCTCTAAACTCTGAAGGCAAGCCAACTACAGTGCAGTCATGACATATGACATGGAATACGATACCCATAACCTTATGCCTCTCTATGTGCGAGAAGCTCATAGACGTAGAAGTGAAAATGATACAAGAAGAATAGAAAGTAGAGTGTTGCTTCGGTCCCATTGACAATGAAATAACTGGGCACTTCAATAGGTCGCACCCTAGGACTTACCCCTTGAAGTTCAACTCACCTAAAACAATCTCTCTACTCTCAAAATTGCAAAAACATAATAAAATAAATTAGGCTTAGGTAGGGAATAATAATATTAATATGCTTTTAGAAAGAAGTCAATTTGCGATAGATTTTTTGATTTTCGAAAACAACTCAAGGGATCTCATTCTTGAGAGTTGTTAAACTCGATATCTAAATGACTCAAATTAATTATGTTGCGATAAAAGTAGCACTTAACTCATCCTACGATATAAAATAACCAACCCATCAGATAATTGTAAAATAAGAAATATGTCATAAACAGACCTGGTCTCCAAACTCCAAGCAATTTACTAAGAAATTCAAACCACACGACCTATAAATGAACCTACTTCAGCATCTAACACAATCTATATGATGTATGCATGAAATGCATGATGAAACAAAATAAGATTAATTTAACTTAATTATTATATATATTTGTACATTATAATAGATGAATAAAAATAAGACATGAATAAATGAAAAAGAATAGTAGCGAAACAATAATGCATGAGTTACCAAAGTATAAGATTTAACCAAACTGTAGGTATACAAGATTAAAGTTCCAGATTTGGTCAAAAGTTATACACTTTAATCAAATGTCAGAAAAAAAGAAAAGCATTAAATAAAAACATACTTAAAAAAATAATGACTCACCATATATTTGACTACAGATAGATATATGTACTTCAAAGTATAGTTGACATATGGGTACTTGGATGTGCAACCAACATTGATGACAAATTTCAACAAACTACGGAGGACGACGAAGTTGAGAAAACTTAGCAAAAAGTAAAAGGATGATAGTAATATAATTGGGAATTTAGGGTAAAAAGATTAGTTTATAAAGATAAAATTTTTCATTAAAAAATGAAAAGAAAATGAAATGAAAAGACAATGAATATTTGTATAAGGAATTGAAAATGTGTATATGAATACATGTAAAATTAATAGACACGACCCACTATGTGGTATGATTTATGAATGTGACATTACACATAGCATCTTTATAGTTATGATTAAATTTTACTTACACAAATTTGATGACTTTTGTAATGGTACAAAATACTAAATAAACCTTTAAATGACTAAAAAATCAAATTGATCACATACATAAAGTAGAAGACTATCACAATCTGGTGTGAAAACAAACTAAAGGTCTTATTAACTTAGGTATTTGATAATATCTTGATAGTATTGCAGGACTAAAATATCCCCCCCCCCCATTGAACATGTAAACGACCCTATTAGCTATTTCTAAAATACAATACATGTCAAATAAAACTACACTAATAGACACCCGCATGAGCCAAAGTCTTCTAAACCAAGGCATGAGTGACACTAACTCTCCCTGTAACCAAGATAAACAAGCTAAGCCAAAACAAACCGAACTAAAAAGTAAATTGAATCAAACCAAAGACCAAATTAAACAGAATAAAAAATAAAATCCTAAGCTAAAGGGCACGAATTTTACAAACAGTCCTTCTAGTTGACTCTTTTATATATACTACTTGAAAAAATACACTAAATAAGCCCTTTAAAATTTAGTTGTCAACAAAGACAAAATCAAAACAAATCCTTAACAACAACACTAAAAACATGTTGTCTCGTTCTAAAATATTGCGCAAGTGCACACATTATAAAAATAATAAAGTGATGAGTGAGTATTAATCCCAAAAGGATTTGATATTTTTACACAATTGTTGATAATTAGATTTATTATACTTAGTAAGCTAATTGCATGGAGATCTAATATGAGCGAGAACATGAAACTAGTGTAGCTAATCCAATTCAGAAAATAGTGTAAGGACAAAAAGGTGCCAAACAACAACCAAAGTTAGTAGAGATTCTCTCACTTAATAATAATGGATCTAAGATGTATAATTTCACTTAATTAATAAGAAACACGGCTTGTCATGTTATCTATGTACAATTGATTGGAGTTGATATCTAGAGTAACGAGTTTAATTGTAAAGGGTTTCTGGTACTTATTACAATCTACTCCCCAGGCCTCATTCCACATTTTTTTGCAAAGAAGACAAGATTGGTGATTTACAATCAAATCTCTTATGTAGATATTTACAACTTTAATATATTCATACAATCAAAATTATAATTTGTTTCATTCAAAGACATTATCGATCTATCTATTGTTAGTGTCCGATCAAATTTCTTACTTATGCAAGAGTTATCTAGTCTTTTGAAATAATCAACTCACAACAAGCATAATAAGATAACGATAAGATATATTATATATCAACTAAGATTCATCATGTATCCCAAATCACTATAGTCTACCCCATGCAATAGTTACAGTAATCTTATAATTCGTAAAAAAAAAAACTCAACAAAAAGAAAAGTGGAAGATTTATGCAAATCTATGACGATCAGAAGACAAAGATTTATCCATGAATTTTTGTTTAGCAGTGTTGCCTTTCTTGTAACTTAGCTTCGACAGCTTCTTCTTTCCAATCTTCAACTCTTCAATCACCTTGGCAACGTGAAACACTCAAGAATTGAAGATAAAAGAAGAATGAGATCTTTGAAAAAGGGATGGAAGGAGATCTTTTCTTAGTGAGTGAATGAGGGTATATATTAAGTTGAGGTAGGGGGGCATCTCGGCAATTTTTCAGCAACTTATTTTTGTAAATTGACGTGATGCATGTCGACCCAATCATCACCCCTTGAACAGTATGATCACGTCTTGTTCCCTTGTTTCCCCTTTGTTTCCTCAATGGCTTAGAGTTGGCAGGATTGTTTTTTACAGTTTCAATTACACATGTTGAGTGTCATATAGAACTCAATCGTGATAACTTCCTTATAGCTTCTTTCTCGCAAATGCACATAAATATTCTCTTTTAATCATTGACATTAGGTGAGTGTGTTTTTTCTTACTCATTAAGGTGTCCATCTAACGCCTCCTATATTGTTGACTTGGTTGAATAGGTAAATCTATCCAAAAGTTGGGAGCTGGTGTAAAGTTTGTAGACTTGCAAGCCAATCTTCCTAGCTAAAGACATGACTAGAGTGTTGCAGAGGTGTAGACTAACAGTGTGCAAGACTATCTATACTAGGATATGTCTAGAAGTGGTTCATCTTAGGTTGATGAAAGATCATTCTAACTACAACTTGCAAGTGTGCATGGCCTTTCACCAATTTTCTTTAAAAGATCATTTCTTTTTTATAATCAACTGTGAATTTACTCATATTATTGATATTTTGAAAATTTTCAAAATTGTTATTTTTCTAATGAAAATGTTGGGGAAAATAGTATTAGGGTATGAAAATTGTGTGCAAAAACTATAAAAGTGGTAACTTATTCAATGAAGTATAAAGGTGCTAACTTAATCAATGAAGTATAAAGGCGGGAGCCAGTGGGAGGGGAGGAAAAGAGAAGGAGAAGAGAAGAAGAGGGGGAAAGAGGTGATGAGAGTAGGCTTTTATCAACCTTGCCTCACAACATAGCCCTACGGCATTGGGCACACACAGAGCGCACCAAGTGTGCACACTTGTACTGTGGCATTGAACCGGGTCAAAGCATGCAAAACAATAGAAAAAGAAGGGGAAATAAACTGGGTGACTTGAGAAGCTTCTAGGGCACAACTAGGGCTAGGAGGTACGCCTAGAATACATGAGAAACAATTCTAATGCAATATGGGGTAGTAAGAGACACTAAACAACTAAAAAATACGCTTATCGGCTTGACAATTGGGGCCGACCGAAACATTCAACGGTGGACACGCTCAATTTCCAAGCACATAACACCACACACAAAAGATCCCACTAGCACTAGACAAATCTAACAAGACCAACCGCGTACTACCCGAATCAAACCAACAATAAACCAGGTGTAAAACACTGGGCTGATAGGCCGGGTTTATATAAACATACTTCTTGACGTTGGGGCTAAAGACCATAGGGAAGAGATCATAGATAAAGAGATAATCAAAAAAGGGAGTAGGGAGTCATACGCATAACACAAACATGCAAGATGCGGTAGAGTAGAAAGCCGCTTCAACGTCCAATACCAAAAATAAAAAAACAAAAAAAATAAGAATGAGATGTAGAAAAATGGCAAAGCAGCATTCCCTCCGAGAATATCTTTTCTTGTGGATTTCCAAAACTGAATAACTTTCCCTTATCAATGAACCCTAGACGTCACTCTCATACCACCATACTCAATAAAATGAATCTTTAATAATTCAATTTACCATTCCATAGTCAAAACTAACGCGTGCAAAAAAAATGTGATGAAAATTTGTCAAGAGAAGAGATCATATTATATAGTAATTACCAACAACCTGGTTGTTATAGAAACTCACAAATATACAAAACTTCAATTAATTTAGTTTCAATGTCAAGAAAAATTACCTAGAAAGAGCTATCTAAGAGAATGTAAAAATCACTTTGAACCGGAAGGGTATACGTTATAAAAAAACTAATATATAAATCAAAAACCATACCTTGATTTTCATTAAGCAAAAATTTTATTGCATTCGATCAGCTTATACGTACACATCGAGAAAGTCACACCAAAGGGAGAAAATGTTTATGGAATTGCATATTTAGCTATTCTACATGTCATGCATTTTAATTTAAGCAGCTATAATAAATAAAGTATAGTTAAATAGTAATGTCTGCTTTCATAGAAGTGGTCAATACCTGAACTTAGACCTATAAAATGTAACACAAAAAATTATTAACTAAGCAACATACAAAAAAACAAAAAATCTGTCCCCCAATGTGATACAACTATTAGCTAGGATCCTACCATTTATGTTGCAAAAGAAAAAATGTTGCATGAACTTTCCCAAAAAATCTAACATTTAGAATGCTAACAAAAATTTAAATTAGAGTTAATAGTGTACGTACCTCTAAACTAAGCCTCAACCCCGATTACAAGTTGGGGCTTGCTGCTATGTGGCGGGTCATCGATAACAGGAGGCCCAAGACCGGGATGGAAACCGCAATGAAAATGGCTATGGTGAGGGGATGCAGAAGTGGAAAAAAATAGTTATAGAGCTTGAAGAAAAGCAACTATTACATAAAATTAGACCCGTTGAAATGCTTGCACACGCTTGAAGTGAAAACAGGGACTTTGCACCCTTTGCCGATTCCAAAAATTAAAAAGGTAAACGAAGGAGATTGAAGAAATAAAATAGCAGAAATATTCGAAAGCTGAAAACAATTATGAACAAAATTTTGATCTCCGTGAAAATATTGGCATCATACCTGTCAGTATGGGTGCGTCAGTTCCCAGCCTTCAATTACTCCGTCACGGTCTCCGCGGCCTTGGCATCTGCCACTTAGTCCACGACCATTGCCTCCACCTTGCCAGCCACCCGCTCCCCCGCTGCCGGGAGATCCACAGTTACCTCTTCCTCCCTTTATGAGTGAACAGTTCCAAACTACATATCAAATTCAATAGTCAACTGTGAGTGGTTATCGCAGGGAACAGGTAGGATTCATGGCTTTCTGAACGTGCACCTCAGTTAGATCACTGCTAATTAAACATTGGTAAATTGATTCAAGCCGCCATGATAGAATCTACCAAATATAGAGGCCCAAAATTTCTGAACCCAGATTGAAGAATATAATAAGAAACAGGGAAGATAGCTGGTTTGAGAAATTAAAAAAATCTTACGAATCCTCTAAGGCATAAATCAAATTTGGAAAAACTTCGTTCAGATTCAATGGTGTTATCTGATGATCATACTTAGACAAACACAGGCATCTAAATAACAGAATAGAAATCAAACATGGATCAAATTCGTTTACTATCTATCGTACTACTTACCGTTACGAAATATATAAATAAGTTATAAGGCCTTTGGTGTGATAAATATATATATAAGTTATAAGG
>JAURVB010001825.1:0-11361 GCA_033002965.1 Piper betle | reverse complement strand
AATACAAATGAATCAAGAATTAGTTGATTATTGTCAAAAGAAATTAAAAATTATTAGACAATAAATTAATTAGAGAAAGTAAGTCTCCTTGGTCATATGCAGCCTTTTACGTATATAAAGCTTTAGAAATAGAAAGAGGTGCACCAAGATTAGTTATAAATTATAAACCCTTAAATAAAGTTTTAAAATGGATTAGATATCCAATTCCTAATAAGAAAGATCTATTAAAAAGATTATATAACGCACAAATCTTTAGTAAATTTGATTTAAAATCAGGCTTTTGGCAAATACAAATTAAAGAAGAAGATAGGTATAAAACAGCCTTTAATGTCCCTTTTGGACAATATGAATGGAACGTAATGCCTTTTGGGCTAAAAAATGCTCCATCTGAGTTTCAAAAGATTATGAATGATATATTCTATCCTTATGTAAATTTCATAATTGTGTATATAGATGATGTGTTAGTCTATAGTACATCCATAGAACAACACTTTAAACATCTTAATCAATTTTATAAAATAGCAATTACAAATGGGATAGTATTATCAAAACCTAAAATGAATTTAGTAAAAACAGAAATTAGATATTTAGGACATAGTATTGAAAAAGGATATATTAAACCCATTCAAAGAGTATTAGAATTTTCTAATAACTTTCCTGATAAAATTCTAGATAAAAATCAATTACAAAGATTTTTAGGAAGTTTAAATTATATTTCAGAATTCTATAAAGACTTAGCATTTGACTGCAAATTACTCTTTAAAAGATTAAAAAAGAATCCATCTCCTTGGACAGATGCTCATACTAAGGCAGTTCAGAAATATTAAACAAAAAGTAAATTTATACCTTGTTTAACATTACCACATCCTACATCATTAAAGATAGTAAAAACAGATGCCTCTGCCCTTCGATATGGGGGAATTCTAAAGCAACAGATTAATAATAAACCTTTTATTATTAGATTTCATTTGGGACTTTGGAATGAAACACAGTCAAAATATGGTGTGAGGGGGGAGCTCTCTGCCGCCATATATATATATATATATGTAGATATATATATATATGTATATATATATAATACAATTTATTTTTATTTTTTAAGTGAGGAATTTTAGACAATTTTTTAAGTTTCCTTCGTTCCTAATATTTAAATTTAATTTTTCCACCCCTTAATAATATAAAAAAAAATTGGTAAAAAATTTTCCAATTATTTTAAACCTATTTTTTAATATAGTATTATCTTTAAAATCATGCATTTTCACAAATATTTAATTGAATATTTGTCAACATTATTTTTAATTTATAATAAAATATTTTTATTTATAACTTTAAACCTAATTGAACTTGGTTAAACCAAATATAATTCGTATCAAGTATAAATCCCATACAGATTAGTGTTACAGATACAGATTGAAACTTTACATATGATTGCTGACAATGAAAAAAAATATGGTTTGAATATTTTACAAAATGTGCCAAAAGGCTAGCTCACGTCACACTCCACATGACATGTGCATTTTTTCCAAACATGAGGACTTGCTTTTGACCATGGTTGCATAAATCGGAATCGGAATCGGAATCGGTTTTCCAGTGAATCGGAATCGGAATCGGAATCGGTCTGAATCGGCCAGGAATCGGTTCAGTTGAATCGGTCCAAATTAATTTAATCAGTTATATATAATAATTTGACAATTTATAATATAAATATATTAAAATTAAGTATTGATGTTATTTTGATATTATTCTGTGTATTATAGTTTTTGATATTTTTAAATATTTTTTAAGATTTTTTAAATTATTTCGAATTAATTATTATTTTTGACTCGAGTTAGACTCGAGTCAACTTTTAATTACAAGAATGCCACCGTGCGATTTTTACCCCCCGCCGCCACCGGCGGCCCGGTCGGCGGCGAGTCTCGCGGCGGCGATGTCGGAGGATGTCGGCAGCCCGGTCGATGTCGGCAGCCCGGCCGGACGAACCGTCGGCGGCCCGGAGCCGGCGGCGGAGTCGGCGGCGATTCGTGCGTGCCCGATTCGGTCCGGCCACGGGTGGGCGGCGACGTTGCGAGGTCGGCGGCGAGGTCGGCAGCCCGGTCGGCGGCGAGCGCGGAGTCGGGGCCGCACGGCGGAGGCGGAAACCGGGCGGCGGCGGGCGGACGAGCGGCGGCGGTGTCGGGGGAGCGGGTTTGATTTTAGGTTTTTAAAATCCAAATTACCATTTTACCCATGCTTAAATAATTTAATAAAAATCATACCTAGGGTATTTTGGTAATTTCTTAAAAAAACCGATTCCGATTTAAATCGGCCGATTCCGATTCCGATTTAAATCGGTCGGAATCGGCCGAACTCGGCCGATTCCGGGGCCGATTCGGGGCCGCCCGATTCGGCCCCGAAATCGGATCGGCGCGACGCCGATCCGATTTAAATCGGCCGATTCCGCACGGAATCGGCCGATTTCTGCAACACTGCTTTTGACATGTATGCATGCGTACGGGCATCTCTTAGAGTGGTGTGGATTAAAAATTACTCAGTATTTTAGGGACGTAGTTAAGTGGATAGTTTCATGTGTATTTTGACTGGAATTTACCCTTTTTGTTTAATCGGATCTGATCAAAGCAATTCACTAACTCAGATTTAAGATATCAAATAAACGATAATTGGGTGTGAATTCTGAACTCTGAAAATGTGGGAAATGAAGAAGAAGGTACGGACATTTAAATAATTTTAAAAAGGGAAAAATTAAAGTGAGCTAGACTTCATACACTTTATGTAAGTTATATATCTAATTTGAATTTTTTTAGTGAGTTCCACATATGTATCTTTCATGCAAATAATTTTTTGAATACGTTCACCCTTGTACTCATACTGATGCACATGCAAAATTTTATTATCATATTTATTAATATTTTAGATGAATATTTTAGGAAAATTTGATATAAATGTTTAAAATTTGCTTCTATACAAAATTTCTATTTTGAATATAGTTAGTCAAGTTAATCTAATTTTGAATTTGCTCACAGGTTCTATATATCACCTGTCACAGTATCCATATGGTTCGGAACCAATAGGCCACAATTTTCGGAAACGTGTTGTATACCTTACATACATTACACCACAAAAGGGGTACTAATGTAATTTGCATATCTCCACACCGCTCATTCCCTTATTCTTAAAATCGGTAAAAATGCATACTTATATAATAGGCTTAGGGAAGAAGCTTGTATTATATATTTTGGAGCTTCAGTTCGAAACCAACAAGGGATCTCATCCTTGTAGTTTTATTAAACTTATAATAAAATGCGACTAAATGACCCATTATCGAAGGGATCCAATAAAAATGTCGCCGACACTGTCCTACCATTTAAAACGCAATTAAGCGTGACACTCGAGATCCAAATTTAAGGGTGAAGCAAGAGAGTCCTACGGACCTAGATAAGTAGAGCCATGCGTCCTAAACACTGTTGCACGAATCGGGTGATTTGAATCAGATCGACAGCGTACCGATCCGATTTTGGGGCCGAATCGGTCGGCCCAGAATCGGCATCTAACTCGGCCGATTTACCTCTATTTCAACCGAGTTAACTCCGATTCAGAATCGGGGTAAATCGGGAAGAATTGGTTTTTTAGATAAATTACTAAAATACCCTAGGTATGATATTTATTAAATTATTTAAGCATGGGTAAAATTGGAATTTTAATTTTAAAAACCTAACGTTAACCAATCTCCCCCACTTCGGTACCACGCTTCTGCCCTCCGCCACCGCATTTCCGCCCTCTGCCGTGCTTCCTCGACTCCGACCTCAGCTCCAACTGGGCTACCGACCTCGCCTTCGCCCTCGCAACCTCGCCTCCGACGTGTGGCCAGCCGATAGTGCAATGGATGTGAGATTCGCTGCCAATCGGGCCGCCGACCGGGCCTCCGACCGGGTTGCCGACATCGCCTCTGACCTCGCAACCTTGCCTCCGACGTGTGGCCTGCCGACAGCGTAGTTAATGCGAGACTCGCCGCCGACTAGGCCGCCGACCGGGCCTCGACCGGGCTGCCAACCTCGCCTCCGACGTGTGGACGCAAGACTCGCCGCCGACCGGGCCACAGACCGGGCCACCAACTGGGCCTCCGACTGGGCTGCCGACCTCGCCTCCACCCTTGCAACCTTGCCTCCAACGTGTGGCTGGCCGACAGCACAGTGGAAGCAAGACTCGCCGTCGACCGGGCCTCCGACCTCAGCTTGGAACGATTCGTGTAAAGTTGGATTTTAAATTTTCAGTTTGAATCTACATTTCTTACTACCATTTGTACTATTTTTTTCGGAAAATGGTAATGATTGGTGGTTGTTGTTGGAAAATGTTCACATTTATCTATTTCAAGATTACCAGGCTTGTTTTCATTTGAATGTAGATCCTATGAAGCCAAATTGACTGTAAAATTATAATTCCCACATCTACAGGAACCTCGCATCGATTGACACAACTCTTTGATTTTTATCATGGTATGGTAATAGTATAGTCGAGCTGAATTCTAGCTCAATACTACAGTAAACTGCATAACCTGAGAGACGATAACACTGATCACATCGTATTTGAAAACCTGAACCCATCAATGCTACCAGGTTTCGACGATAAAAGAGTCTGGTTTCTATTTCTGATCCAATCACACGAATTCGTCCTTAAGCTTCTACGATTACACAGACCAAATATAGCAGGCCTTAGGCAAAGAGATCTAAGTCTACAGATTCCCGATTAAATTAAGATGAAGCCGATGGACTACTCGAAAGTAGAAACTCCACAGGTATAATAAGTAACATAATCAACTGCCATCAAGCTATTTAGAAAAAGTTCATATCAAGTTATAACTAAATAGCAAAAGCGGATCTTCTTAGCAGACCATAACAGATGGATGCATCATGCAGGCCTTCACCTTGGCGGAGATTCAGGAGATCCATTGCCTGCATATTGAAAGAACCACATTGGAATTTAAACCAAATGCCTCACATACTACAACTGAATGCATAAAAGGATCAATTGGTTAAATATTATGCATATTCAAATTTAGAGAAGCAAAGAGAAGAACAGCTTACACTCCAATAGTGCTTGTTTGAAATGTTATATCCACCTTTGTATCTTTCAAGTTGTCAAGAGAATCCACCCATGTAGTGTTGTCTTCCAAGCATCAGGCTGGTTGAGTTGTGTTCTCTCCTTCAAAATCCAACCAAATTGAACCTATAGCAAATGCAACATTTTGTTTATGTTTGTATCATCAAGATGCTGAAAAATGCATTGCCAAATGTCATTGATAGACCAACAAGCCTCTCACCAGTTTCTGAAATTGAAGTATCCTCTATGCCTACATGATCAAAAGCAGCTTTTGTTGCTGCTTTCGTCAAGTATGACACAAAAATGGCCACCAAAAGTAGTACCCGCAAGTAAGATGACCACTCTGGGTATTACCCGCAAGTAAGATTTGAGAGGTCAGAATGACAATGTTGTTGAAATTCCTTTGGTGGTAGAGGTGCAAGATAGAGTTGGGGCTGGAAATGACAATGCAAAATTGAACATGTATCATTATAATTTATTAGTTTTAAAGGACTCAAAATGATGAAGACTATTCATACCCTATAAACTAGAAACAGACTTGGGGAGCTGCCCATGTAATAGAAGGATTCGATCATACAGAGCACCTTGCAATCTGGAAAACAGTATTGTATCTTCTTGAGCAGCACAGCTAGGGGGAAAACCAACAATTATGATCAACAAACATAATAATAAAAGTGACATATAATCAAGTACCAGTAAGTAGCAGTACAAACAGCTACGTAGGCACATCAGAAGAACAATTGTCATAAAAGGAAAGCACAAACAACTACATAAGCACTTCAAAAGGAACGGTTAACATTAAAACTATACTACCTTCTGAGTAGCAAAATTTAATAATTCAAATGTAGCATAACTCAATTTCTCATTCTGAAAAACAATTTTACTCTATATATATAGATAAAAAAACTGCATCATGACAACAATTCATGGCAAGAAACAAATGAACAAACAAAAAAACCCGTCTGATTGGAAAATTTGAGGTATTAATAGGAACACCGTGGAACTTGCCATAGACAGGGACGATGACATTCTTAACGGCGCCTTCTCAACGCCAGACATGAGCGGGCCAGAGTTCTCCTTGGCGAAGATATAGATCACCGCCACCAAGGCCAGCGCTTGGGAGGCCACTGCATGAACAATTCCAAGTACTTCAATTGTTGTTCTTCAGGCTGCAAAAACAAAAATTCCAACACACAAATCAACATTACTATCACCAAAAATTGAATCCATCACAAAGATGCCAAATTGCAAAGGAACCAACTTTGAGATGCATCCGAACTACCATAAAATTCATCACACAACCAAGATCCATCCGCCACCATCCCCAACTGCCGGACTAGATCCACCACCGCCTGCATGCACTGGAGCGCCTCCTTCTTCTCCTCGCACTCCCGGCTCTTGGCATGGATCTCGTAGACGATCATGCGGATCTCGCTATCACCACCGGGGAGAGGATGTAACATCCCAAATCCAGTCCACGCTCGTGAACCGAACCGGTGTGTTACAGGCCCCGGTTAGGTCGGCTAACCTGAACCCAACTCGTGCGGATATAATTTGGCTTCTTAAGATGAAGATACGATTCGTCATGCATGGATAAATGCACAGAATCTTAACATGGTACTACATGGATGACATGCAAAGTAATTCATACAACAATACGATTACGATCAAAATCAATAAAAATTCTAAAATAAAATGGACAGAGTCTTCCCTAAAAGTGCAATTAGGGTCACTCTGTCAAAATAATATATATATAAACATATATAGAAATATATATCTATATATCAAGCAACTTTATTCACACAATCTAATGTACAATTTACTCACTCTAAGCTTGGGTCTCAACCTACCACACATCCGTGCACAATCTATTCATGTTTCACATTCTGTCATCATGTCTTAACAATTAATCACAACATGTCATCCTGTCTTAGCATTTAATCATGTCATATCATCATGTCTCAAGCATTTAGTCACACCATTCACATATAATAACATCATAAACACAATATAACCCCTCCCTCAATTGACTGACATGCGTGCAAGCGACAACACTGCTCCTCCGTCCAAACTGGCTCCTCCAACTCGTGATTATTACCTACATATAGTATAAAAATACATCAGTAACAAGTGTCATTGGTCAGGAAAAAAATAACTATAACAAGCTGGCTATGAGAGCAAACTCTCATATGAAAGAAAACATCATATACTTTTCATGAACACTCTGAAGGGTACCTACTGAGAAGCCACTGGGCTGCAGACCTGGCAGCATCCCGAACTAACTAATTTGTTGTTGCTGATGCCTCTCTCGGCATTTGCTTACTTCATTTTCTAATCTCAAATCCTAAGCCCTCTCCTTACCTCCATATTTCTCCTGGCCTTGAGCACGAAGGCCGAGTACTCTCAGGCAGTCACCTTTAGTACCCTTTAAACCACAAGTCTAGACATGCGCTATATTAAACAGTACCTGTAAGCCTCCACGTTCTCTAGGTGTGAGGAACTCAAACGCGAAATTGTCAGGATCCCTCAGGAATGGAATAGTCCACTGCACTAATCCAGAGCTTGCTTTTACTGTCACAGCATATGCTCATGGTATGTCCAGTTGGTTTCTCCATCTCTCGTCTCATTGAAAACTCGATAAAATTTTATATATAGGCCTGGGAAGGGATTTATATAATAGGCCCGAAGGAAACTTATGGTGGATCTTGTTTTCGAAATCATCCTTAAGGGATCTCATCCTCAAGGGGTTATTAATCCGGAAAATTATTTGGTTAAATGGCCCGAGTTAAATGAGATCCAATAAAATGCCACTTAACCCGTCCTGTACATAATAAAATAAACATACAATAGAAGAGAACGTAAACAGAGACGAGTCCTATACGGACCTGGTAGAAGCTCCAAGCGTGTCATTGCGCCTAGGCGGTGAGCTCCTACTCCGTACCTACATATCAAAATTAAATACTAATGCCCGCTAACTAAATGATGCATCAAACTCAATAACCTCAATCAACAATCAAATAATCATACGTATGAAAATAATTCTAAATAATCCTATTCATACCAATTTTATTGTATTTTTCTAAGTTACGTCGTGGTCACTTATCATGCTCAGACTCGATCTACCTCATTAGATCACTTACTATTCATTCTCAATTAATTGCATCATGCAATTATCACTTCATCCATAGTCAAACATTTATCATGATAATTAATAAATCCTAACTTGCTATGCTAACAATCATCAAGTTTAAATAATCAAACAGGAGGTAATTATACCTCTCGTCGTAGGCAATCCACGACTGTTAGGGCTTTGCGCTCATCTCGGAGCTCGAATTCAATGCTCGACAGCATCCAAAGTTGATCAGGTTCGACTGGATGAACTCGGTGGATGATCTGCCAAATTCCTGCAAATCTGGTTTTCCGTGGTTTTCCGGCAACTTTTCGGTGGTTCTCTAGGGGCAATCGCCAGCAGCATCTATTGGCTGGATAGGGGTCATATTGAGTACCATTGGAACCAATTTATGTACCCTCACACATCTATGACGTCGACGTGGACGGCCGAGGTGACTCAATCCGGCTGACCTGGGTGGTGATGGCCTCTGCTCCGGTCAGGAAAGGTCGTTGAGTGGTTCAGGGGACCACCTGATCCTGGGCGGCCACGGAAGCATGACAAAAAGGCCCGGCTTCCTTGCATCGCGGCGGCCAGATGGTGACGATGCATGGGGGTGGCTTCGGGGCAAGGGCTTGGGGAAGAAGGCGTTGGGAGGGAAGAAAAGGGCTGGTGGCAAACTTGTAAATATTGCTTGACTCGTCTCCGGCTCGAGTAAAAAATTGGGAAAAATCCCATAATATCAAACACATACTAAAACATCATAATGATATGCTCTAGAACTATCAATCTCCCCAACTTGCCCGTAACGCATCCTAATGCGGTAAACAGCCTAAAACTAATTCTACAATCCACTATATATAAAAATAAAAAAATAACTGGCATATTCTCATATATTCTGAAAACTCATTCTGTTCTGTTGTGTTTATAACGTTATCATCATATACCTGGGTATGCATGACCTGTAAAGACCTGGAATATATATATATATATATATATATATATATATATATATTCGATGCGGTGGGATCGAACGTTGGTATCCATGAATTTGTTTAAATTATTTACCCGCTACCTGGTTAATTATTAATTACCCGGTCAAGTGGAAAGTATAAGTTAACCGGTTAAGTATTTTTACCCGGTTAAGTAAACCATACCATTTAACCGTTTAAACTAGTAAAGTGAACCATACCATTTAAGAGGTTGAGTGAAAAGGTTAAGTGAACCGTGTTAATTACCCAATTACGCGTTTAAAGGAATTATGGTGAAAGGGTGCTTCCACAAACCCTAGCCGTCATTTATTCTTTATAAAAGGAGAAGGGGTCATTGAACCTAGGAAATACCAATAGATGATGGGGTGTGAGAATTTAATGAAGGGGTCGTTGAACTTAGGAAATACCAATAGATGGGGTGTGAGAATTTAATGAAGGGGTCGTTGAACCTAGGAAATACCAATGGATGATGGGGTATGAGAATTTAATGGAGGGAATGGTTGAAGTGTATATATATGCAGGAGGAGGGAGTATTTCATCCCTCATCTCCATCCCAGGCGACCTCCCCATTACTGTATTAGGGTTCACGGGTCATAGTCAGACGTAATCACAAATCTGGTACGTATAATAGATAGAACATCATACTTTCCTTGTTGGTAGCCTAGGTCGGCCTGAGCCCAGATTCGACTACCATGCACCGAGTGCTACCGGGGGTCAATGAATTGACTCAGTCCGACACTGGGTCGTGTTATGTACGTGAATTTTGTAATGCATCGACATTGTTTTGGAGTAGTGATAGCCACCCCATAAAAAGGCTACGGCCGGGGTGAGTGAGGCACAGCGATTCCTCCATCGCACTGGAGTGCAGTGATAGCCGCCCCATAAAAAGGCTACGGCCGGGGTGTATGAGGCACTGGCACTGGAGTGCAGTGATAGCCGCCCCATAAAAAGGCTACGGCCGGGGTGTGTGAGGCACTGGCACTAGAATTAGTAGTGAGAGCTTCCCCACAAATGGGGCATAGCAATCACCTGAATGCAGTGATAGCCGCCCCACAAAAAGCTACGGCCGGGGTGTGCAAGGCATTGGCACTGGAGTGCAGTGATAGCCTCCCCATAAAAAGGCTACGGCCGGGGTGTGCGAGGTACTGGCACTAGAATTGGTAGTGAGAGCTTCCCCACAAACGGGGCATAGCAATCACCCGAGTGCAGTGATAGCTACCCCACAAAAAGGCTACGGCCGGGGTGTGCGAGGCACTGGCACTGGAGACGGTAGTGGTAGCCTCCCCACAAAAAAGGCTACGGCCGGGGTGTGTGGATCACAGCGGATACCTCCTCCGCATTGTTTTGGAGTATAGCGGAATCGCTCCACCGCATATTAAAATAAACATAAGGAAATAGTGGAATGTACTTGTCTTGTTTTATTTATTATACTACTTAGTGTTGTAATCACTAACGCGGAATTGCCTCCGCAGGTATGCAAATACGAGATTAGGAGATTGACATCTAGAGTATGGAGCAAAATAAATATGAGGACTCCTTTTTTTATTTAATTGATAAATAAGTGTGGCTGCTGGGAAACGGTCCAAGACTGTGGGATCTTTATATATTTTTTTGTTAAATAAAAAATGTTAGTCATATTTACTTAATTGTGAGTAACACCTGGCCAGCTAGGCCCACAATATCGTGAAAAATGGCGGGTCGTTACAAGTGGCATCAGAGCAAGGTTTCCCAATAGCTCACATCTTATGACCCAAGTACTTTGTTGAAGAGTCCAATATTTATCTTTCTCCAATAGGGTATGTCATTAGGGAATTAGTGGACCTCCCTAATAAACCTAAGTAATCATTGAAAAAAAAATATTGAACCATAACGGAATAAATTTTAGATGGCAGGTGTCACAGGGGTCAGTTTAGGGGATAAATTTTTCGCCCAAACTGCCACTATGCGGCGTGTTTCCCTCCCTGGAAACACCAGCCAACACCACCTCCGCACCCCAACGTGCTGTGGTGCACAGCGGCCTCGGACCGCACGCCTGCAAGTATCGCACGCACCCAGTCCCGGTACCGTGCCCAGCTACCAACGCATGCGTACCGTAACCAGGTTACCAGCCCTGTTCCGAACACACACACCGATCACCAAGTCGCAAGTGATTACCGCCCCACGTAT
>JAURVB010001823.1:0-19029 GCA_033002965.1 Piper betle | reverse complement strand
TGAAATGGCGGCTAAGGTTTGTGGAAACACCCTTGCACCGCAATTCCTTTAATCGGGTAATTGGGTAATTAATACGGTTCACTTGACCATTTCACTTAACCTCTTAAACAGGTACATGGTATGATTCACTTAAATGGTTAAATGGATAAATAATTCACTTAACCTCTTAAATGGGTACATGGTATGGTTCACTTAAATGGTTAGATGGATAAATAATGTGGTCCACTTGACCGATTCAAGTAGAATCGTCCGGTTAGAAATTACTTCTCAATTAACCGGGTAATTCATACCTAACCAGCTAACGATATTTTTTTCCCCACGTTCGATTCCCCGCGTCGAACATTATTATTATTATTATTATTATTATTATATATATATATATATATATATATATATATATATATTTACCCGGGTCTTCACAATTTTCCTGGCACTTTGCTTTGTAAAAAACAATGAGAGAGAAAAAAGAAGAAAATGGAAAAAAGATGTGGCAATGATCCTCCACCGGTACACACAAGATGAAGCAATGGGCTTCCACTGGTTTTAAAAAAGAAAAAGAAAAAGTAGTCAGGTAGCCAATTGGAAAATCAAAGCAAAGTTAGTTCTTATATTAGGTCAACTTGCTACTACATTTAAGGAAGTTTGTGTCATATTGTTATGGTGTTTGGGGATTTGTTGTACATGTATGTCAGGATTTAGGAAGGATTTTTAATGCTAGGGTGCATAATTAGCCTCTGATTTTTTTAATCTTGTTTATCCTATTTTTGGTCCCTAGCCCTTGGCCCCGTTACAACCTATAAAAACCTATTGAGTCCATTGAATTGGCATTGCCTACATTAGTGGAGATGGGAGCGAAAGGTAAACATATTTAAGCATGTGCTTGATTGTATTCTCTTGGTTGTAGATGAGAATGATAAGCCAATGGATTATCTTACACACACACACACGGAGCCTTCTTTTGGGTGTGATTGATGAAAGGGAATTTCTGATTTGATTGACATCTTGTTGCCTCTAGATAGTTTGATTAAGAATCATATGAGAACATAATGGGGACTAAGTATTTTTGTGTAGTAAAATTTTCTTGCTTATGATATTTTGCTCGGGACGAGCAAAAGTTTAAGTTTGGGGGTGTGTTAAGTGTTTAAAGTATACAATATTTACCCATGTTTTTAATGTAATTTTGTACTTCCCAGGTATAAACATTATTAATTAGGTGATATTTCTCATTATATTCTAGTTAATTAATATTTTATAAGATATGCTTAATTTTGGAGTTTTAATGCAGAAAAAGATGAAACAAATTAAGCTTAGGACTTGTTGGTCAGAGCATTGGACCCCACCCATTGATGGCTACAATTTTTTGTGTTGGCAAAGCTCGATGAGGATGGCTATACATAGCTTTGGCACCATTGTCGGGGAGTTGGAAACTTCATTGGATATCATAATCAATTAGACCACATCGAGTTGTGGAATCCTTCCTCGAATTCTTGTA
This sequence comes from Piper betle, assembly GCA_033002965.1. NCBI lineage: Eukaryota > Viridiplantae > Streptophyta > Magnoliopsida > Piperales > Piperaceae > Piper > Piper betle. The sequence goes on along the minus strand of JAURVB010001823.1, from coordinate 17,537 downwards.
TCTCCTTGGTATCCCATCTTCTATATAAAAGGGTGGTCATTTGTTGTTTGATATATCTCAACTCTTGGCTTAGGAGTTTAGTAAAAGAAATAGTTCTAGTTTTTGTAATTATTTTCCTTTTCATAATGAAAACTAGTTTCTTCTTTATATTGTTTTCTATTTTTATTATGGAGTAGTCTTTTATTTTGTTCTAGAGAAGAATGGAACTTAACATGGTTTAATTGAATTCATTTCAACCTCTTACTCTTTTATTCAATCGGATTGTTTGAATTATCATGTTCTTAATGCTAAGAATAGATTGATCGCCTATTTCTTAGATCATGAGGTTTAATTAGATTTTGGGAGAAATTAATTAGATTAGTCATTGATAATTCATCATACGATGAGTCTTTTGACTTGTTTGTCATTGTGGTCGGGAGATACATAACACCGTATGCGATTGTAAGGCAAATCTTAATGCATTATTTTGTTGATTAATCAATTATCACCGAGAGGTAGAAATTGAGGCAAAATAATAGAAGCATGAAGGAGCAGGAGCTTAGTGGACTTTTAGTGTTTATCCGCTAGATTAGGTGCTTACCCAATTGGTTAACTTTTAGTGCTTATGGGACTTGGTAGGATTGTTCCCTAAAATTCCTTGTTGGGCATGTGGACTGTCACTTTCGAGTAGATTGTGTACTGAGTGTATAAGACTCCTTGGCAGCTTCCAAAGGGGACCACTATTCAACTTAGCAACCCAGAAAGTGGTTGGGTAAGGTAGACAGGTCACCTTTCTGTCAGCTAATCTTGACCGGAATCACCAAATTTTCTGATACATATGTGCATATGATTGTTGTTTAAGGTTTACGTGTAGAGGTCACTTCATCCATATGGTGTCGTAATTAAAGTTCAGTCCTCACCAACTCGCACATGTTTTTGGATAACCCTTGTCCTTGCAGAATAAGAAAATTGATCAAAATTTGATCTGGATAAAATTAATATTTTATATTTGATCCATATTTCAGAAAATCTTTATTTCCTAGCTAAACTATTTATGACATGGTGCCTAGGGCCTTGAAAAGACAAAAAAATAACTCTATACGAAAGTTATGGTTCGAGCATTCGACACCTAAAGCTGACGTGGCTTATTTTATGTGAATGTTCCACTAGCGTTTGGTTCTTCATTCACTTGCTGATCGTAATGGAAAAGTTGTTTAAAGTGACCATTGGAAAAAGAGAAAATGAGGGATTCAAATCCCAATGGCTCTGTATTTTGGGAGAGGCTATGGATGCCCATATATAACGGCATAGGGAGGAGTGTTTTGACGCGCTTTGGACAATGTTTAACACCTAGACTCTCTTGAATCAATGATGGAAGCTCAAGCTTATGTAAGGATTGGCTTTACCTAATAGCTTGTATTTCAAGGTGTAAATTGTGTATCCAAGGAGAGATCAGTATATGTGAGGCTTCCTCAAAGGAGTTTGAGCTATTTGTAAACTCTATTGGTGTGGGGAGTGTGTGTGGGCATCTTGTGTAGAGGAGGAGGGTGCTTGGAGAGAGGAGTCTCCCTTGGTTCAAGGTGTGATCTTGTGAAGGGAGTGTAACTTCAAGGTGTTTGCTCCATAGGAGATTGGAGTTGGTTGCAAGACTCCTTGTCATTTGGTACTTCTAAAGGAAATCTTGTTGTAACTTGTATGTTGTACACATTTGGTTGCCATAGAAGTGCTATGAATACTTACTCATCAAAGGACTAGTAGGCTAGAAGTGAGGATGTATCAGTTTGGAACCTCTTAAAAATTTTATTTGTGTCCTCTCTCTTATCCACTTACTTGTGTGCTAGTGCCCTTATTTGTTATCACTTGTTTAACTTCCCTGTGTTTGACTTGATTGCTATTGGAAATTAAGTCTTGTCAAGATTTAGGCTATTTTACTACTTGTATAGTTTGACTTGTTCGTAAAATCAAATAGAAACCTGGATTAGAACTTGTTGTGCCTCAAATATTCTACTATTTAATTGGGTTTATATTATTGTTAACTATCTTGCTCATCTATTACTTGTGCCTATTGCTCATTCAGTTGTCTTTGCTTTGATTGTGTGTTTGTGAATATCCTTTCCTTGTCCTCAAATGGATTATATCTTAATTGTGCTTAAAATTGTTTAAATTATTTCCGCTATAGTTGTCCATACTTGCAATCTATAAAAGGCCTTAAAATTTGTGGGGATCTAACTATTTTAGATAAGTGTTTGTCGTTAGTTGTTACCTGCATTTGGTTCTCCTTTAGACTAATGTCTTTGCACTTTGGAGTTGATCTTAGACATGAAGTCCTGGACTTGGACTTGAACAAATGCTAGACTTTGATCGAACCTTGAAGGCTGAAATGTCTAAGAGGAGGAATGTTTAAGTGGAGCCTAAAGCTTTGAACATATTTGAATTTGAATTTGAGTGAGAAATTAGTGTTGGAGTTTGGGAGAACCTCAACATTAACAAATCAAGTGGCTGGGTGATGGTGGATGAACTGTGGACTTATTTGGCTATGAATAAAAAGCTTGGTCTATGCTATGGGGTAGGAGCTTCAATGTGAAAGTCCAAAGAAGAAAAAGAAGAAAGTTGGAGAGTTGGGATTCCAAATTGGGTATGTTTTGTTAAAACTATATTTGTCAACTTCTCAACTTTTGGATTCAAGAGAGTGTGTTACAATTAGATATTATAATGAAATCTCTTGAGTGAGTTGTTGTAAAAGATCTTCTTGATCTTGTGAGGGATTTGGTTGTAAACAATATCAGTTGTCATCTTGTGGTGAGTACTCACACTAGTGGTCTGAAGTGATTGTTGTGGGTATTGTGCTCCTTGGGAGCAGTGGTGATAGTACCTTCAGTTGTGAGGAGCTAGTGTGTGCTAGTAATCCTTTACTTGGGTGTGAGTTTGCGAGGCTTGTGGTTAGCTTGTGAAATCAAATTCGGGTGGAATTTAGTGAAGGACAAGTGGTTGTAATCCTTGGATTGTAACAATTAGTTTGGTCATAGTGAAACATAGAAGACCCACCCAATTGTTGGAATTGGTAGGATAGAAGAGAAGAGTAGAAGTTTCTAACATCTTAAAAATCTGTGTGCATTGTTTGTATTTTTTTCTCCTTGATTGATCTACATAGTTAACTTATTTGTCTCAAATCTTGTGTATGGTTTGTGTTAGAATATTTTCAGTGACATGCAAGTATACATGGTCGCAACAAGTAATATAATGATAAAATCGAGTATCGTCCCACAGGGAGATGAATTTCCTTAAATTAATTAAAGAGAATAAAATGAAGGACAAAACAAAGACAACCAACTTAACTAAATCTAAGTAATATCTTTAAATTAAAGGTGAAGTTAAAATTATAAAACTCGTTCTAGAGTCGAATTTCCCTTAACATGAATTTAATCTCATCAAATCTTACTCTTATCTTTTATTCCCTCGGATTGTCGATCTAGGATAATTATATGACATGGTGGCTCCCGCTCCTTCATGCTTCTATTATTTTGCCTCAATTTCTACCTCCTGGTGATAATTGATTAATCAACAAAATAATGCATTAAGAATTGCCTTACAACCGCATACGGTGTTGTGTATCTTCCGACCACAACGACAAACAAGTCAAAAGACTCGTCGTATGATGAATTATCAATGACTAATCTAATTAATTTCTCCCGAAATCTAATTAAACCTCATGATCTAAGAAATAGGTGATCAATCTATTCTTAGCATTAAGAATATGACAATTCAAACGATTCCGATTGAATAAAAGAGTAAGAGCTTGAAATGAATTCAATTAAATCATGTTAAGTTCCATTCTTCTCTAGAACGAAAATATAGAGACTACTCCATAATAAAAATAGAAAACATTATAAAGAAGAAACTAATTTTTATTATAAAAGAAAAAGAATTACAAAAACTAAAACTACTACTTTCACTACACTCCAAAGCCAAGAGATGAGATATGATCAACAACAAATGACCACCCCTTTATATAGAAGTGGAGATACAAGAATTCGAAGAGGGTGTTCACAAATCGACGTAATCTAATTAATTATAATGTCCCTTCAAGTTTCTAACTGTTCGACTCCATTGAACACCATGAATTGTAGCCATTGGGTGGGGCCAAGTGTCATGACCAATCAAATCCAAAGCTTAATTTATTCATCTTTTTTTGCATTGAAATACCAAAATTAAGTATAAATAATAAAATATTAATTAACTAAAAAAATAAAGTAAAATATTACTTAATTAATAATGTTTATACCCGGGAAGTACAAAATCATATTAAAAACATGGGTAAATATTATATATTTTAAACGCTTAACAGTTTGGCAGGCTTGTTAACACATAAGATCGGTTATAATTTCCTTAATTTATCTATCATTGATTTGTGAGAATTAGACTGACATATTTCGGCAAAGTACTTATAGTGTAAATGACTTCATATTTCATAATCAGTTTTAGTTGTGATATGTTGAACTCGTTCAAAATCGATGAATCACAGTTTGTATCTTGGTGATAGAGTTCTATCTTGCATCTGATCTATCATAGCTATGCCTAACCTTAGTTGGGCTTAACAGTCTATGATAATTTAGTTGTGTTTTAACCCCACCCGGTCTTCCTCACGACATGAAATGCCTAGTCAAAAAGTTAGCTGGGTTTGCTAAACCTTTTCTAGTTGTCATTCGAATACGATATTCTTAAATGACTATATTGGGTCAAATATGTATTTTATTAGTTAGTCAGTGTAGCACCACACTTAATGTTACTCCTACGTGAGCCTATGGTCCAATTAATATATCCGCAGCAACCTCAAGAGCGTATATGGGGTAGACCCACTTTGGAGTCTATAAAAAGTGTCTTCTTTTTTACGAATCAATCAAAGAATCAAGAATTAAGTTTATTTTAGGAGTAGATTATAAGAGCTGGTAAACACTGTTGTGCCAAATTCCTGTCTCTCTCATCCCCAATCCAAGGAGGCAGACGTACCCTCTAAAGTGTTAAATCCATAATTTTGTTAGATAACCATATAATAAATAAAAGCCAAATCCTAGCACTCAGCTGTAGAGCAGTCAATCCTCCGCACAATTGCTCTCCCTCGACACGATGGCCATGAGGAAGAATAGAAAGCAACTAGATGATCAACAATTAGATAATCTAGAAGAACAAATTGAAAACATTTAGGAGGAATTTAAATTGATCTGATAGGAGCAATCTTGATGAACGAAAAAGACAGACACCATGGCATATCAACAAGAGATATTTCTAGATATGATGGATCAAAGGGAAATATGTGAAGGAAGAAAACTCAGTGGTTACATTTGATGAACCTCCAGTGTTTGATACCTACTATGTGGATGATTCACTTATTTCAAACATCTATGGCCATATAAGTTTTGATCTGCCTGTATTAGAGCCTTGTCATGGGTTGCAGCCTTCACAAGTTGTTGTTGTAACAGCCAAGGCCACAGTCTAGATGTAACGATTTGGATGAAAGTACAAACTGATGGGCCTAAATCATTCATTCAAAAGTGGCTAATTGTGCTCAAGATCTACAAGCATATCCTCACTTATATATTGAATCTTACCCCACATGGTGTTGGATGTGGGACCAATTTTTAATGGTATTATACTAAAGCTTTCACCACAATAGCCAAGGTTAGCGCCACAACAACTAAGTCATCGACCATCGAGTACTCACATGAGGTGAGGTTGTGGTTTGCTTGCTCTACAAAGGACACTTGGCCAACATCAAAGGACCTAGTGGGCCATAGACCACGACTCCAACATCCCTCGCAACATGGTGCATCGTCCAACAAGCCATAACCTAAGATTGTTGTGTGCATACTGCTAGCACATGAGGAGGACAAGGGCATGTCACCCTTGCCTTGGGAAGCCGTGCACAAGCTATTTGAGATTAGTGCAGTCATGGTGCCCTAAGCCATGGTACCTATTGCTATGGGTTTAGTCCATGGTCGTACCAGGTACAAGAATTTGACGTTGTTTCAAGTTATCCTGAGTCCATGATGGGTAGTTAGTGCTATCTGAGTGGTGGAAACAACTTACTTGTGATAATTCCTGTTATAGCTGTAGTTATGATTTAACTATGGTACTTAGAGGTTGTTCGGAAACCGAAAAGTGCTATCAAGTTACAAGAAGTAAAATTGAGCATGATTACGTGGTACTCGATATCTTAGCATAATGGAGAGTTGGTGATTGGAAACCAAAAACAGCTCAACGAGTCATAAAGAGCGTCTACCGAGCATTGGTGGAGGTATACCAAGCATTAGTGGAGGTGTGCCGAGCACTTACGCTCTATTGGCAACAAATTAACCTCAAGATGTCTATACACTGGGTTCCAAGGAGCTAGTATGATCAGGGATGATTGAGCTTGACGGGTTACTGCTACCGAGACTCACTACCGGGTGTGATTGAGTAGTGCCGAGAGTCCGAGCGATGGTGATCGAACATCCGGTTCCAAGCATAGCTACTCGGCAGCACGTGGTAAAGTATTGGCGGAGCGAGGTCGAGCAGTACCGAGCGTACCAATAACTGAATACCGAGCATATTGAGAACTGGTGAATGAGCAGTATCGGGAGGCCTACACGAGAGCGCTAGGCGTGATCGAGCAGCAAATACCGGCACACCGGGATTTGGTTGAGGTTTCCTAGCACATGGAATCTTCGCGGTACTAGGAATTCTAGCGGTAGTAGGATTTACCAGTATTCGTGGGCGAGTTGTGAGATAGTCGACTTAGGGATTCTTCTTGGATGACTTGCACACGGACAAAGCTTCAAGGGAGAAGTTTAAATGGCACGTGAGACATGGAGGACACGGACTTCGAGGTGAACTAGGATTTGGTGACCGAGTTGGTTGAGGTGGAGGCTATGACCAAGACCAAACCCTAGAAGTGAGATCGGATTAGTGGTTTGAGGTTCAGTGACCTTGGAGAGCTTTGCCGAGCCAACAGACACAATCACATGGCTAAGATCGCCCCAAGGGAGAGTTTGATTTGAGCTAGAGTCTTGCATGCACTGTTGGAGTGGAACATGACTTTCACATTAGCCAACTTAGTGTTGGAGAGCAACTAGATCTCTAAGATGGCTAAATATATAAAGGCTATTCATTGTGGAGTCAAACATGGATTTCTTTGAAGGGACTCTATTGGAGGAGAGATGACTTCTGGGAAAGGGCGTTGATCAAGATAAAGAGATAAGTTGAAGTTGCCATGAGATGATTCTATGTTGAAGGATTGAAACTTCATACATGTGATCTGTCTACTTGGAGTTTAGGTACACCTTTATGTTATACAACCTGTTTGCTATTCTTAATGAGTAGAATTGCATTTAAACAAGTTCATTCTATGGGAAGGATGACTTGTATGATTGTATTGGTGAGGACTATTGTGAGTGGGTATTGCTCATTGTCTTCGTAGCTTTTCTTAGTGGACAAAGGCTTAGTTGTGGGGTTAGCATGTCCACAGTATGATAATTAGTCAAGGGAGTTTGATTGCTTAAAATCTTTTGTTTCATTGAGTGGAATTGAGAGGTTGTGATGGATCCCATAAATTGATAGTGTCAACATTCTTATTTGAACAAAACCTTCAAATGGATTCAAGGGTTTTGTATAACCAAATTAGGGTATTTGGTTTGGGACATTGTGCTATATTTCCTCAGTGAATTTGCATGCATATTGTGATGTGTTGATATTGTTGAGATTGTGATTGGTTTGTGAATTATTAGTGTTAGTAAACCTTATATTGTATGTGCTAGCAATCAGGTGCAATATAAGGCTTTCGGGTTTGCTTGTTGGTGCCAGGTTGCTTCAGTGATTATCATAGTATATTGTGATTTGCTGCATTACTTGTGTGAGGCTGAGTGTTTCTAGAGAGAAATACGCCAAATAGGTTGTGATTTAAGCAAAAAATTGTACCCTAGAAGCAGCCCTATGACAGTTGGTATCCGAGAATGGTTAGTTTAGAACAAGCACAATGTTTTTAGTGGAAAACTTTACTGATCTATTGATATACCAATCCAAATATGGACATGATATCTATTGATGCTCTCAAGGAAAGAGTAGCATGACTGGCATGTTGGTAGGAGGTCCTATTGACAACTGACATGTACATACCATCTTTGATTGATTGCAGACTCTAATTAAGGGGATGTTGGAGCTTAATTCTCAGGTTGGTGCACAACCAGAGTCCACTAGTTCGAGAAGAGTAATGGCTGGGATGGTGGACAATCTTAGGGCTGGATTTGAGTCTTTACTTGCGAATCTTGCATTGTTGAAACAAGTATTTGTGCCACAACCTCAACAGGGAACAGTTGACCGGAGCCGAAGAAATTCATGGGAAATAGGTCAGCCAAGGACTTGGAGAATTTCATCTGGAATATGCATGAGTATTTTAATACTGTGAAAATACCCGAACATAGACTTGTTTCTATGGCCAATATGTTTATGATCGGGGATGCCAAGTCATGGTACAAAACATGCATCAGAAGAGGATGTTAATGTTGGCCGCCTCAGAATAGAGACTTAGGAGACTCTGAAGGAGCTTGGCGATTAGTTTTTACAAACCAATACTACATGGGTGGCTAGGGATTAACTGAAAAAGTTGAGACAAATATGAACAGTTAGAGAATATGTCAAGATGTTCTGTTCTTGCATGTTGGATATCAATAACATTTTTGAAGATGATAAGTTATATGGCTTTATCATTGGTTTATAGCCATTGGCGTAGATGGAACTACAAGGCAGAAAGTGAAAAAATTACCTGCAGCTTTGGTAGCCGTTGATGCCTTAGTGGGTTTCAAGAGTACTACTAGTGGAAAAGATGAGAATCCGAGAAAGCAAGGATGATTAGAGTGATGGCAAGGAAAAGCTGCTACGTGGCCAAAAACAAGAAGAGAGACTTCAAGGTGGGTGACGTGACTGATATGAAGAAATTTGGGTGCTTTCATTGTAATGGTCTACACCAGGCCAAAGATTGTCCGACAAAGGGCAAGATTAGTGACATTGTGGCAGCTGTGAGCAAAGATAAGGAGGAGGAGACTCTTCCCGAGCTTCAACTTGGATACTCTGGGCTATGAGAGCTAGACATACAACTTCAGGGGAAGTTGGCTTGATGTTCATTCCAGTTGTAGTAAATGGAGGAAAGCTTCAGCCTTAGTATATACTATGGCTACACATAGTTTTGTTTCAAGGGGAATGGCTAGGGAATTAGGGCTAATAATTAGGATCAACGCTAGTAGGATTTAGGCACTTAATTCTCAGGGGAGACAGGTGGAATGAATTGCCAAGAATGTCAGAATTTTGTTGGGGGATCTTGAGGGCCGATTGGATCTTATGGTCATTGAGATGGTGACTTCGAGTTGATCATCAGAAATACCTTCACGAGGACTACTAGAGTGGGAGTTTTTCCAACAGTTAGGAGGTGTAATGGTCAAGAAAAGGCAGGTCGACGTTTGGTTTGTGGGATCGCGGGGGTTCCTTCCATAGCTAGGGTGAGGACAGCAAGTGTTAGTGGAGAGCAATTGTCAGCTCATGCAGTTAGCTAGAAGGTGCTGGAAATGAGACATGACCTATCTTACAGTAATGCTGGAGATCCAACCTCACCGAGTTGTTGAGGTGCCGGAGTTGTTGATAGGGTTACTAGATGAGTATTCAGTACTGGTAATGTCTACAAAGGTGTCTGGCGGATTACCTACAAAGAGATTGATAGAACACAGGACTGTGCTGGTGCGAAGGGCAAAAGACACCAGGTAAGGTGTCGTATGGAATGTCGCCTACAGGAGCTCACAAAACTCAAAATTCAGCTAGGGTAATTGTTGGATTCAGGGAAAATTCCGCCGTCAAAAGTGTCGTATGGATCACGTATTCTATCCTAAGAGAAGGTCGATGGATCACTCAGAATATGTGTGGACTATCGGGGATTGAACAAGGTAACAATTAAGAATAAGTACCCAGTTCCTTTTAATTGCTTATTTGTTTGATAGACTAAGTAGAGCAAGGGTGTTCACCAAGTTGTACTTATGATCCAGATATTAGCAAGTTCGCATTGCACCGAAAGATGTACCGAAGACAACTATGGTCATAAGGTATGTGTCTTATGAATTCCTTGTGATGCCATTTGGTTTGACTAATGCGCCTACTACGCTTTTGCAACCTAATGAAAGATGTTTTCAGGACTTCATTGATAAGTCTGTGAGTGCGTGAATTTGGGTGACATAAATTCACAAGGGTCATTTGAGGCAGGTATTGAATAAGTTGAGGGAGCTTGAACTATACATTAGGAAGGATAAGCGTGAGAGTTCAACCTAGGGGAGATCAGCTTCCAAAGGAAGGTGATTGCTATTAAATTGTTCTTTAGGAACGTAGTTAAGCACTTTGCGTGTACCGGGTAGACACAGTGAATAGCCAAGATAGCAGATTCACTCGGCTAGATTCTAGATATGTTTGTTTCGTTTGCTAGGGAGCAATTTGAAATTTTCTAGATCTTATCATCCTTAGTCTGATGATCAAACAGTGAGGATCAATACCTTATTAGAGGAATACTTGAGGCATTTTCTTACAACCAGTTAGAAGAATTGGTTGGACCTTCTTGTTGTGGCACAGTTGTTATAACTTGCATTGATCTTTAGCAACGGGTGTGAGTCATTTCAAGTTGGTATGAGCTACCAGCCTCCTTACAACAAAGGAGGATGCTCTCACAAGGAGGTGGAGTAGGGTGTCACAGCTGGCACACAAATTTGCTAGAGATAGGCAATAGTATTATGAGGATGCAATGGATTCGCTGGCCAAAGCAATGTTAGAATGAAGAGATATGCCGATTTGAAGAGGGGTGCTTTCATTTGGTGTGGGACAAAGTAATGCTAAAGTTGATCCTACAAATTTACTGAAAAATTAGAAGTACCAATGTTGAGGTATGATGGTCCTTTCGAGTTGGAGAAAGCAATTGGGAGTGTTGCATGCCAGTTAAAACTTTCTGATTGGTATAAGCTTCATCCAACTTTTCATGCAAGTTTTCTCAAACCTTTTCATGAGTATTTGATCAATCTGATGAGAGCTTGTCCGAAGAGGCCCCTACTGTCTGGCAATAGTATGAGAAGAAGAGAGAGAGGATTTTCGAGCAAAGGCAGATTGGCCATGGGGCTTCAATAGAGGATGAAGTATCTGATCAAGTGGAGAGGAGAACTAAGAAGTGAGGCAAGCTGGGAAAAGAAGATGAACTTATGGCAGTTTGAAAAGAGGATGAAGAAGTATTAGGAAAGACTTAACCCTTCGATGAGGACGTTGGCTCTCTTTGGTAGGGGAGGATTATTACGGGTCTAGTCCATGAGCATACTGGGGCTTTGGACAGATAGTTAGCACTATCCAAGTGGTGGAAACAACGTATTGAAGATAAATTAGTTTAAAATTGCACTCATCATCGAACTGTGGTGCTTAGAGGTTGTCGGGATGCCAAGAAGTGCTATCGAGTTTGGAGTGGAATCGAGCGTGATTACAGATACCCATATTGCACATTGGGGGAATTGGTGATAGGTATCTTAAAATAGGTCATCGAGTCACAAAGAGTATGTACCAAGCATTGGTGGAGGTGTATCGAGCACTTACGCTCGATCGGCACCAAATTAATCTCAAGATGTCTATACTGGGTTCCAAGGAGCGAGTATGATTGGGATGATCGAGCTTAACTAGTTACTTCTACTGGGGCTCACTATCGAGTATGATCAAGCATAGCCTCAAGAGTCCAAGTGATGGTGATCAAACATCGGTTATAGGCATAGCTATTGACAGAACGTTGTCAAGTATCGAGGAAGTGAGGTGGAGCAGTACCGAGCATACCGATAACTAATTACCGAGTGTACCCAAGCACTGGTGAAACAACCATATCAAGAGGCATACACGAGAGTGTTAGGCGTGATCGAGCAACAACTTTCAACATAGCAGGCTGTGGTTGCGGTTTCCTAACGGCATTAGGAATCCTGGCGGTAATAGGAATCCTAGCTGCAGTACGATTTACTGGTATTCTTGAGCGAGCTGTATGTTGATGACTTGGGGAGTTTCTTTGATGACCTGGACACATACATAGTGTAAACGGAGAAGTTTAGATGGACACGTGAACATGGTGGACACGTTCCTCGAGGTGAACTAGGATTTATGACTAGTTGGTTGTGGTGGAGTCAGACCAAGACTAAACCCTAGAAGTGAGATATGATATTCAGGTGTGAGGTTTGGTGACCTTGGGGAGATTTGCCGAGTTAAGGGACTCAACAACATGGCCAACACGCACCAAGGGAGAGTTTGATTTGAACTGGAGTCTTGCATGACATGATGGGAAATGTTGAGTGGAACATGACTTTCTCATTAGCCGACTTAGTGTTGGAGTGCAACTAGAACTCTAAGATGGATATATATATAAAGGTTATTCCTATAGAATTAAACATGATGTAACTCTCTTGGATGAGAGATGACTTCATTGAAGGGGGTTTTTAGAGAAGGGATAAAAAGTGAGACAACTTTGACCAAGAGGAGGAGATGAGTTGAAGGTTCCATGATTGATTCCTCATGTTGAGGGATTGAAACTTCATACGGGTGATTATCTACTTCGATCAAGGTACCCTTATGTTATATGACATGTTTGCTATTCTTAATAAGATGAATTGCATTTAAGCAAGTTCAACCTACGAAGGATGACGTGAGGTTGTATTGGTGAGGACTATTGTGAGTGGGTATTGCTCATTGTCTTCATAGTTTTTTTTGTGGAGAGAGGCTTAGTTGTGAGGTTAGCATGTCCACAACATGATAAGTAGTTATGAGAGTTTGATTGTTCGTAATTTTTATTTCATTGAGTGGAATTATGGTTGGGAAGGGTCTCACAAATTGATAGTATTGATGTTCTTATTTGATTTGTGCATAGTACAAAACCTTAAGTGGATTCAAGGGTTTTGTATGACCAAATTGAAGTATTTGGTTGAGCCATTGTGCTATATTTGCTTGGTGAATTTGTATGCATAGTGCAACGTGTTGATATTGTGATTGGTTTGAGAATTATTAATTATGAGATCCCTCAACTTAGTCCCACATTTAATACCTACTGGGAGAAGATCATGTTTATAAGTGGGAATGAACTATAGATCTTTAACATCCGGGGTACCCATTTTAAAGAAATGACTTAGCCCACTACGTTGCACTTTGGGCTGGGTCGTTGCAAATGGTATCAGAGCTGACCTGGTTCCGTGTTAGATGGTGGGATGGACTACGGACGTTGGCTAGGCTGCCGGTCACGGGCCAAAAAGGTCATCGGCTGGGGTTAGCAACAGGCTAAGACTAGAAACGTTGGCTAGGCTGCCGGTCACGGGTCAGAAAGGACGTGGGTTGGGGCTAGCAACGAGCCAAGAATAGGCATTTCGGGGACGAAATTTCCTAAGGTGGGTGGATTTTGAGATCCCTCAACTTAGTCCCACATCTAATACCTACTAGGAGAAGATCATGTTTATAAGTAGGAATGGACTATAGATCTTTAACTTTCGGGGGACCCATTTTAAAGAAATGACTTAGCCCATTACGTTACACTTTGGGCCAGGTCGTTACATTAATAGTCGTAAACCTCATATTATGTGTGTTAGCAATGAGGTGCAATATAATGGTTTTTGGTTTGCTTATTGATGTCGAGTTGCTTCACTAATTATCATAGTATATTGTGATTTGTTGCGTTAATTGTGGACGGCTGAGTGTTTTAAAGAAAAATATGCCGCATAGATTGTAATTTGAGGCAAAAAATTGGACCCTAAATCAGCCCTGTGATAGTATCACCCTGGCATCCAGCGTGAATCTCATCTTCTCACCAAACCTATCATTACATTATAGATTTTTTTGCCATTGGCTTCAAGAGGTTATTTCCATGGACGCCATCGACATCATGAGATGGCCCCCTTGGCCACCACCAACCTTAGTTGTTCCATGGCCACCACCATTCCCAGTGCCATCATGTACTATCATCTGCGTCTACCTCTTATAGCCTTGAGGTCAAGGCTTTTAAGGGGAAGGGAACATTAGATATTCTTAAATGACTCCATTTAGTCAAATATGTATTTTATTAGTATGTCATTGTAACCCCACACCCAATTTAACTTCGAAATGAGCCTATGGTTCAAATAATATAGTCAGTGTAACCTAAAGAAGGTTTATGTGTCAAACTCACCTTGGAGTCTATAAAAGTACATCTTCTCTACAAATCAGTCAAAAAATCAAAAATTGAATTTATTTTAGGAGTAGATTGCAAGTGCTGACAAACGCCGTAGTGCCAAATTTATATTCCTTTCATCTTGAATTGAAGGAGGCTGGCATACCATCAAAAGTGCCAAATCCATAATTTTGTTAGATAACCCTACATTTAATGAAAGCGAAATCCTAATACATTCTTTTAAAAGACAAATAACTTCTTTAGCTTTTTTTATTGTCTTAGGCTTACGATGGTACTACTTTACAAGATAAAGAAAGTCTAGAAGATTAACTTTGTAGTTTGTAGGGCATAACAATCTTGTTCTAGATAACCAGTAAATATCAAGCTTGAAATGTTATGCGTATAACATTAATCTTAAGTCATGATATCTATTTAACAAATTGATATTGTTATTCTATAAAAGAGTTGTACCAAAAAGAAGAATATTTTTTATATTACCAGACGGTTATAAAATCAGACCTAATTATAAAAGCGGTAAACATTTCAATAAAGACCAGATATGATCTGGTTTAGTTTTGGATTTATGAAATTAAATTGACCTGACCAAACCAAAGGAAATTTAGAAAAAAAGAAATAAAAACATATATACACCAGTGACCGGTTGGTGACGTTAGGCTAGCGTGATTTGGCTCCCTTGGGCCATGAATAACTACATCTGACCATCTTAGGCCAAGGGTTGTCAAATTTAGCCATCATGAGGCCAAGGGCAGCAAGATCTCGGGTCCTTGGCCTCAAGGAAGCTGGATTGAGTAGGCCCTAGCAAAGGCTGATTGGATCGGGCTAGCTTTAGCAAAGGGCTGCCAAATTTGTGCTGCCCCAAGTACGTAGGTGACTTAGCCACCGAGGCGAGGCAGCCAAATCTGGCCACCCTTGTCTAGGGCCAATTATTGTTTGGGTCAAATCGAACTAACTATACATATTTTGTTCAAAATAATTACTAAATCCATCCCTCATTTGGGTGATGGCATTTTAGATAATTCATCTTTGTCTCCTTTTTTTAATAATTAGGCTTAATTTTTTAATCACATAGTAATATCAAAAAATATTTTTCACTTTTTGAGTAGAATTATCAACTAACTTGAAGTGGTCGACTGACCACAGGAGAGATATTTAGAGAGAAACCCCTATGTGGGAGATATTTGCACGTCAATGAACCTTGACCCTCAATCTTAACGGTACCCATTGGCCCATAGACAAGGTTCAAGGAGTGAAGAACTAAAATTTTAGATATGGAGTTCTTTCATAAGACCATAGAAGTAATGTGATGACACCTCCGATAATAATATAGTAATAATAATAATAATAATAATATTATTATTATTATTATTAGCAATTTGAATGTAGCACAAACAAACAACACTTATCTAACATATATATGGCCACCTCATATCCAACCCATAGTTGCATCAAGAGCCAAGATTTACTTCTTATGAAATTCATTATGGCGGCAAAATTGAAGTAAATAGATTGGGTTGTATCAGTAGTTACTGTTAATGTGCGCCTAATACAAAGAGAGTAAGCAAATAAGAAATAGAAGAGTTGACTTCAATTTTCTTCTTCTTGTACGTAAGATATATAAGATTGTTCCGACTCTTCCTGCACACAAACAAAATTAGTTTTTAAATTCTCAAACATTAAACTGAAAAACTGCTATGAAGCAATAACTGAAGCAGTGCTTTTGCTTTGATCTGTTTCCTCCAATCTGAATTTCACATTGACAATTACTGAAGTCTTTATTAATGTGGTTTCATTTAGCTTTCTATTGTACAGACACTACTCACGATCCATAAATTTGTGACAGTTAGAAAGACCCCGTAATTATTTCTAACTGAACTCATGGGTCAAATCACTTGACAGGCATTTGTGATATTCTAAGAGGCATTGCCTTAGAAACAACTAAATTTCATGGCCGCTGTTTATTCTTCGATAGGCTTTAAACCTACAATTACGTGCAGAGCTGTAAAGATGTAAGCAAAGCGATTATCTTAGATGTCCAATCTAGTAATCGCACTACTATGAGTAAGCAAAAACTGTTGCCCCATCCTCTAGTGCTCACCACTACTTGGGACATCTAATATAATCGCTTGGCTTCTGGAGATCATCGTCCCATTCCATCTCGCCCTGCTGATCATCTTCCATTTCGTCCTTTACCACCGGGACCGCAGTTCCACTCGTTAGTTCTCTCCACTCGAATTAGAAACAAGGAATCGCTGTATTCTCCGACTACTTCATCCGATTTCAGTTTTCCCAATTTTGCAGTCGACCCTTGCATCCTCCTGTATCCTAACAATCTCCAACCCCTTTACCGAATCCTCCTCTTTGCATCTTGTCGTCGTTGCCATCGCTCAAATTGCAAATCTTGTCATCCCTAACGACGCTCGTCGCTGATGCTGCTTTTATAGTAGCAAGCGAGAAAGAGAGCGGGTAGATCAGACGAGCGACAATGAAGACAAAGAAGATGAAGTGGGCGACAAGGTTCATGGAACTTAAAAACGGGGCAGGAAGAAGCTCACGTCGGCGCCGACTGAAATGAGCAGCCCTATCCATATGACCAGCGGGCATGTCTAAATGTATCCAGCTGCATAGGTGCTGTTCCTAGGCCGCTTCGCGTACAAAAGTGAACCGAGGCAGAACCACTGGGAAGCAAGTAGCAGTAAATGTCCCAACTTGGAGATACCGCGGGTTGCCCACAGGCATGGCTTGGTCAAGAACTTCTAGATATTGGACAAACAACTTTTTGTTTTGCTAGGGAATAAAAACTTTGTCGTTTTGCAAGAGGTTCGCTTTATTATATAACAAGCTTATTTAAATGGTCTCAACGGAATTGTAAAATTCGTTCAAAACATATTTGACGTGAATAAATTACTTTGAAATTTTCAATTAATATATTTAAAAATCAAAAAATATTATTGTAAAGGCCGAGAAAAAAAAATGGACGTCGACGTGGTCTGGGAAGGACCGAATGCGGTATGGGAAGGACCGAACGTGTTATATTCTTTACCATGTTAATTATTAACCCATTTATTTATTTACCCGGTTAAATGAAATACGCGTATAGGGTATTTTCATATGCCCTAGCCGTCATTTTCTTTTTTATAAATTTGAAAGAGGACATCATTTTTCACATACGGGTATAGGGGCGTCTTCTTCACCTTAGCCGCCTTGTTCTCCTCTTCCTTGCCAATGTTACTTCCTTGCTTGGGTATCCTTCCTATCTCCCTCTTCTTAATTTTCTTACATGCATATTTTTAATTGATAGTAAATGTCAAGGCCCGAAAAAAAATCATTAGCT